>JAVJIF010012607.1:0-132359 GCA_038442645.1 Agave tequilana | reverse complement strand
TAGATATGAAAATATGGATAAAGAAGGAAATAAAGACTAAATAATAAAGATACCTATGAATGGTATCAATGACAAGTAAACCTATGTGAATCCAGCGAAATATCTGATATTACGATATCTCAGGTCTCCAACCTGAGCATGTAAACTCAGGATCGTCAGAAAGCGACCTAGTGAGTAGCAAAATGAAGGAAGCAATAAGATATACTATAATACTACAATCACGGTAATATATAATACATGTCAGGGTAACAATTATACTGTATAAATAGTCTAACAATTGGTATATCAATATTACAAGTATGTTATCTATATCAGCATCAATGCTTTGCATGTTAGAACAATGTTACCTATCAGTACTATATCATCATCAATACTTAGCATGTTATAACAGTTTTACCTCCATAATAGATGATTATAATATATTATACAATATCAGTTGGTAAGAGTTATATATCTGCATCAACTATCTTTATGCTATTATACCATTAACATGTTATTAGTATATATATGAATAATAAGATACATTATATTTACTTACATACTAATAATATTAAGTGTTTAATTATCATGTATCAAGTCTTAATTGTTTAACATATAATGTTTACACTAATAATAATAGTAACCTGACGGTGTCAGTGAGAAACATGAATAATCTTTTTATAGTGTCATGAGTGTACAAAAATAGTGTGTGTATGGAGAATATATGGAATAGAAAAGATATGGAATGCAGAGTATATGTGTACATGAGTAGTGTGTCACAACAGAAAGTGTAACATGTATCACAGGAAGTGTAACAAAATATACAGGTGAGAAGATAGTGGATAAAATATCAGAAATAGTAACGAATACAACTAAATAGTATTATACATGTGTCGGGCAAGTCATGTTATTTATACAATAGTAACAATCAGTACCACCTGGTATTCTAATCAATCTTTTCCAGTGTCCTATACCACTGACAGTTCCTACTGGAGTCCGCATTCCGGCCGAATCCATCCGAACATGGCATACGGGTACCATGATCCGAACGAGAGAGTGACCAAATAACAAGCATTCCTGTTATCACTATTATTTATACTATTTTATTATGTTAATTGGAAATTCAATGGTCAAGGAGCTCTAATCGGGTGGGTGTATCCCATGCATACCCGAGATCACGACCTTACCAAGACTCCTCGGCTTCTGAGACAAGGGCCAACCCGCTAGGGTGAAACAAGCAACGAGAAACGGGAAATGGGAAGGTTGTAAATACACCTAGAGGGGGTGAATAGGTGTAAATGCTAATCTAGAAACTAAATGCGGAAGCTAATACAAATTTTGCAACACACTTAATACAACCAACAAGTGTAGCCGAATTCCCCATGAAGGGCTCTGGACTAACTCCTCTTGATTCCCCTAGATAAGGGTTGAGGTGTTATATGAAGCTCTTGTGGTTAATAAGTGAGGCACACACAAACACCAAGCATATACAAAATATAATAATATGAAATATGCAAGGCACAACACAAGCAATGAATGATATGAATGATTGAATGATGCTTTGCACAAGTAAAGAGAGAGGGTTAAGAGACAATGGATCAAACACAAACACAAAGATATGTTCCGAGGTTCGAGCCCCTAGCTCTACGTCCCCGCCTTCACCGAGAAGGATTTCTAATCCACTAAGGAGTACCGAACTCCTCTCTCAACCTTACAATACCACCGAGGCAATACAACCACAATCCACTTCTACTGAAGAGGGATAAGGCCCGTAGCCAACAATCTCAATCACCTCTACCAAAGAGGGATTCAAAAATCACTCCGATCAACCTCTACCAAGAGGGATACACAAATACAAGGAGGGTTTTTACAACAAGTGGTTTCTTTCAACCACAAACAATCTCTCTTTTCCACTAAACAAAAGATCCTATAGAATAGGATAGATGATAGCTCAAGTGTGGAAAACAAGTGTTTTGATCAAAGAAAAACTCTTGGGAAAATACCAAATAGATATTGAAATGAAGAACAATAAACCAATTTTCCAAAAACCTATTTTCTTTGAAAATAACAAAACACTTAAAACAAAAAGGATGAATCTTTTTGCTCTTTAAACTCTTTTGAAAACTTCTTTTTAAAACCAGAGAGTAGGAAAAAATTAGCTCAGAAAATCTTGGCCAAAACCCCAAAGAAATGGGGTTTATATAGGCCAAAACTAGAAACTAGCCATTAGGCTGATCTGGCATCCTGACAGGCTGGCGGTCGACCGCCCGGTCGACCACCAACGGTCAAAAATATGACCGTTGAAGCAAACCAGTCGACCGTGCGGTCGACCCGCCCAGATACAGAGAGCAGAGCTCTCTGGTCCGGTCGACCGGTCGGTCGGCCGCCCACTGTGCTGCCAGACATGCACCACTCTGTGCACGTCGGTCGACCGCAGGGTCGACCGGCCCTTGGTTCGTCGACCGTCCAGTCGGCCGACCTGGCTTGTCAGCCAATTCTGGGTCAGAAACTGGGTCAGAAAAACATGTTAAAATATTTCTAAAATTCTTTAAAAACTTCTAAAAATTCCCAAAATAGTTTTAACATTTTGCATTGATATATAAACATATGATAAAAATTTCAACTCAAATATCAAGCAATTTGAACTATTTTTGTGTTTTATCATTTTTATAAAAAATCAAAACTTGTATTTTATCAAACTTTGATTTTTCAATACATGAATAGGATAGTCAAAATAAGTTTGTATAAGTCATGTAAGCATGTTATGTATATAGAGCACATCTAATATACATAAAAATAAAGTAAACTTGTTTTGATCAATCTATTCATGAAAACCAATTCCAAAACATAAAACTTGTGTGTGTTGTGCACTTGAGCATATCAACTATTCTTATCTTTACACATGGATCTAAAACACTAAACTAAACTATGGATACCTAAGTCTTCTTGACGATCTTCCATCTTCAAGTCGACCCGATCCAAACGTGATCACGGAGTGCAAAGGTATGATCTTGATGCTCGGGCCCTGGAATCACCATGTGAAAGCTTCCAAACTCCTCTTTTTGAAGCAATCACCAACTAATATCTTGTTACATGATCTGAAACTAAAATCACAAGATTATTAGTAAACATAACTACATGAGTTAATCATCATCAAAACTAGAGAGGAAGGCCTCTGGGCCAACAAAGGTATCCAGCACTGCCATGTCCCCTGTAGTAGGACAACAATGGATCCAGACATCCACCCGAAAAGATCTAGTCAACCGTCAAGTCTCCCCCATTCCCAAGTTGTATTTATTATATTAAATTACACAGTTCAAGAACAAGTATAGCGCACCGTACATGTAATACGATAACAGAACATTAGCTCTGTTGACAGCATGAATCAAGATAATGGAAAACAAAAACAAAAGATGTGGATTATAGAGGCGGCCCCTGTGGCTTGGATCCACGTGGCACTTAGTTCCACACATCACGTATCAACAGCTCACATGTCCAGTAATGAGAATACCAATGTCAGTAACGGGAAACAATTATGTAACATGAATATAGGAATATCCATATAGCAATAATTCATGTGATATAAACAGTGATCCACATGACAAGAATATAAAAATAATAAATGTATGTATACCAGTGAATATATGTAACAGTGATGTACGAACATGATATAATTGAGTACAGAGCATCTAGGTAACGATGATACAAATATATGAAATAATGGTGTCCAGTGAAATGGTGTAGCCGTGTATCAGTGGAACATGAAGAAGACATAACTGGTGTCACGTGCAATAGTATCTGTGTAACGGTGAGATAATAATATCGGTGCAATACATGATATGTGTGATATGTCTACAAGTACATATAATAACAGTGTTCAGTAAAACAGATATCCACGTGCAATATCAGTGTCCCCTGTCCTGTATCCTAGAGTATCCATATAACGGAGATGTATATACCAGAAATATAAGAGTAGTGTCTCAGTGTTGTCAGTGGGTTGATAACGGTGGCTATACCACGTAATCGAGTGTCAGATATTCTATTTATAATAATGATTACAATATTGGTTCAAAATTATTAATATGATAGATATCATAAAATTATTATTATATATAATTATCTATTTTTAATTATCAATTTATTAGCTAATTTATTTATTAAAATTATTAACTTATTAATCTCGATACTTAGATATTTCATCTATTTATAATAAATTAAGAAATAAAATAAATTATGATTATGTTCTCGCTTATGTTTAAAGAACAATCATGTATATTCTCATTACAATGATTTATCGATAATTACATTTTATTAATCAATATTAATAATGATTTATTGATAATCAAGATTTATTAAATAAAGAAATCAACCAATTTCATTAAACACAATAAAATATAATTTATAAAATAAAAGCACTTACAAACTGCCCATGAGAATGTAGCTCTCTTTCTTACGATCACAACATTTTCGGGATCGTCTAAATCGGACTCCGGATGCTTCAAATAGAGCCCGGATACTAAAATCAACATAAATGGGTTAAATAATGTAATTAATAAGGATTAAAATGCAATAAGTATTATTTAACAGGGAAATTTATAGAAAATTACTTTTATTAGTTTTGGATGCGGGTTTGGGTGGCTAACTGGTCGAGTTTTAATCCGAAACCCAAATCCAAAGTTAAGTGATGGGTTATTGGGTTAATGAGTGGTGATTTTTGTAGGTTACCCAATTAGAGAGAGAGAGAGGGACTGGCGACAGCCAGTCACACATGAGAAATTTCTAAATACACAAAAAAATTCTATAAATACAAACAAATTCTTAAAAATATACAGATAATTCTTACAATACAGGAAAATCCTATTAATATACAGAAAATTCCTAAAATGCCAAAAATTCTAAAAATGCCCAGATAAATTCTAAAAATTACAAAAAATGCCTAGAAATGCCCAGAATATGAAATATGCATGCATGTATACAAATATATGTGTACAAGTGTGTATGTGCACATATACAATAAGGGAAGAGTACTCGCCTTTATCGGGAAAATACCCGATACCACGCGCACGTGTGCACGTGTGTGCATGTGGTCAGCCAAGGGCTGGCTGTGGACTGTAGGAGAGAGGAAGAAGTTATGGAGAGGTTTTTTAGAGAGATAAAATGCAAAGAAGAGATAGAAACCTAGAGAGAAAATTAGGGTTTTGATTTTGGGGGAGAGAAGGATTTGGGGATATGGTTAGTATAGTGAGGTGGAGGAAAGGGAGAAGGTCATCTCTATAGCTGGCGGCCTGGACAGGGAAGTAAGGTAGAGAGAGAAATAAAGAGAGAGAAAGTATAAGCTAGAGAGAGAAAATCTATTTGGGTGTTTCTAAATTTGGGGAAATATGGGAAAATTATGGGATGTTGAGGAGATTGAGGGAAAGCCAGTGATAGTAGCCGGCCATGACGGTTTGGAGGGAGGTAAGAGAAAATCTAGAGAGAATGTAAAGGGAGGAGAGAGAAAGTAGGGTTTTAGGGGTTTTTAGAGGGAGAAAATATTGAAAAAATTATGGGAGGTGTAGCAGGACCTAAGGAGGAGTTTTGAGATGATGAAGAAGTAGACATGGAGTTATAAAATTTTTGTAAATTTTTTAGAGATAAGAAATGGCTTTTCTAGAGAGAGAAAGTGGGTTTTTAGGACTTTTCAGAGAGAGTTGGAGAAAAGTAGGCAGGTTTACAGAAGGATGAATGAGGCTATGGAGGTGGTGGAGTGGCTGTCGGAGGTGGTAGTGGTGTCTTCTGATTTTTAGGAAACTTTTAGAAGGATTTTTGGTGATTTTCTAAAGAGAGAAAAGTGGAGGGAAGATGGGAGGAGAGTGGCCGGCCAAATTTGCAGGTGCGGAGGATATAAGGGTGAGGGGAGTTGGCTTGTTTGAGAAGCCAAGGGTTTAGCTTCATCGAGAAGAAAGAATGAGAGAGAATGTTCTAGAAAATGAGAGAAAAGAAAAAGAAAAAGAAAATAAAGAAAAATTAAAAATGTAATTTCATATTGTTAGGGGTTATGTGTAAATGTCTCATAAAAAAATAATATAAAAATTAAAATGAAGAAAATTGGAAAAGAAATGAATTTAGAAAGGAAAGAAAAGAAAAATAGGAGAGAAAATAATTTAATTAAATAATTATTGAAACAGAAAAATTATGAAATTTTTAGGGTAGAATCTAGTGTCAGTGCAGAGTCTCGTGCAAAATTTCGGGTCAAACGAAAGAAAATACATACATGAAATGATATGTACAAGCCCAAAACGTCAAAAATTATAAAAGGATACGTATTCTGGAATCAGGGTATTACAACCTGTAACCTATAATTGATTGATTCAATAATAACTCTCTCCCTTTGCTCCGGGGACATAGTCAAATTGCTGAACCTCGTTAAATCTTGAGTTCTCTCTTTCTTTTCTTTGTTTAATTGTTTGTCATTGGTGACTGTTCTCTAGGGTGACCATCTTCTCTATCGTGACGGATTCCCCAACACAGGCCAAATGCAGGCATGAGCCTGCATGCGTTGGCATGCGCGTGCGTGCTTGCACGCGCAGAGCTCTCTGCAGAAGAGCAGAGAGCATTACATTTTATCCTTTGTTTTTTTTTAATTTTCAAAATATTTATAAAATAACACACACATAAATTTTTTGAAAAAATATATACATAATTCAATTTAATCATCTCAATTTAATTCAATTATTTGAGATAAAAAAATAATACTTTATTGAATTAAATAAAGAGATCAATTGTAATATTAATAGATTGAGAGCATAAATTTCTGTAAATCTTGATGATTTGAAAAAGAGGAGGTTCTGATACCAATTGTTGGATCTAATAATTTTATTCCATACAAGATATCATACATGCATAGCCTCTTTATCATGATCAAAGGGAAAGAGAGTTTTTAGGCATACCTGATTCTATCACGAAAGGGATGTCAAAGATTGCACGACCTCGAGAACACCGGAGTTGAGGGAGAGGATTCTTCTCTCCAGCCACCAAGTTCTCTTCTTAATTCTTAGAGGAGATGAGAGACCTCCATCAGAGAGATTAGGTCATTGTTAGTGGAGAGGGAACCCTACCCATGATATATATAGCATCAAAGAATCCTAGTTCAACTCATTATAATCTAGGCTCTTAATTAGTAACACGAGTTCCACACGTGTAGATGAGTCCCATATTTTAATTTAAATCTATAATCATTACTAAGTGTAATTGAAAACGTGTTTAAAACCAAACCATTTAGGCTTGATCAATTCTTTATTAAGTCAAACAACATAAGTTAAATGGGCGAGAGTAAATATCCAATTGACTTGATTAGACTTAAATTAAATTAGATTTTAAAACATAATAAGTCCAACATAGAAAACTTAAACTCTGAGCCAAACATGTCTTTTAAGTTATACATATTGCTTTTATTTTATGTTCATCAGATCCCCTGACATGCCATGATGCCAGCCAAGCTCTGCGCACAGTTCTTGATTAGTCTTTTTATTTTCCCAACTATATATGCATTGCTTGTAAAAGGAAAAAAGCTATATTACAAACACAAGCAATCAACAAATACTTCAAGCACTTGAAGTAATATAATATTATGTGTTCACTAGTTTGGGATCAATAACAAAACCCCACATGCCCCCTGTACTTGATTAGAGGCCAGCTTTTCCCTTGGCCTCATAAATTTCTTAAGCAAAGAGACCATTATTGAGATCAAATGCGCCATTGCTTTCTGCTCAAAGTTGTGCACTAACCAAAAACAAACAGAAAAAAGACAACTGATTAATTAGTGGTTGTCAAAGTAGTCCCCCAGTAGAGAACATATCTATTCTCTAATCTGTTATCTAACTTACAAACTATAAGCTTAAATTAAAACTTAACCCTTGAGAATATTATTGTGCAAGAATGCAGCAATAACAAAATAGTAATCCAACAACCAATTGATTATAAGAAAAAATATGTATCGAATAGGTGTGTCACACAACATGACCATACATTTGAAGTGTCTATACTCTCTCTAAGTACTATTGCATAGCTTATTTATTAAAGCCACTCAGATTCGATTAATGAGCGAAAATTATTTTGCAGTTAAGTTTATCATAGTTGCAATGATGTTTATTAGTACTGTAATTTATAAGAACTTAATAAGTATGCATCTGAAGTTTAATCTTGTTGGAGTGAAGCAGGAAAGTCTAAGAACAGATTAAACACTTCATGCTGCTGCTAATTATTTTAAGCAAAAGACAGTAATTAATTAATAAAATTCCACAGCCTTGGGCCATCAGCAGCTTCCCATTGTGGAAGACAGCCCATGGATTCCATTCCCTCTGTTTTAGTGGCGCCCCTCCTCCTCCTCCCCCTCCTCGAGTGCAGCTGCGGACCCCACAAACAAAAAATGAAGCTATATATAAATACCAGTACGTCTACCCAATTGAAACAGTGTAGCCATGGAGCCTCACAAGCTTATTCTCTCTTGTCTCTTCTCGCTTGCTCTGATAACTGATCTCGCGAGGTCTGCCAACTTCAGCGAGCTCTTCCAACCGTACTGGGCACCGGATCACATTGTAGCCCTCGACGGCGAGCCCCTGATCAAGCTCCAACTCGACAACACTTCAGGGTGCGGGTTCGGATCCAAGAACAAGTACCTGTTCGGCCAAGTCAGCATGGCCATCAAGTTGGTCGAAGGTGATTCTGCCGGAACGGTGACCGCCTTCTATGTAAGTTCACATCAAACAATCAATCTTAGTTTCTCCGTTATTATTAAAATCCATGTCACTGCATTAAAACTTTAAACTTTCGATATTATGCGTCTGTCGTAGATGTCATCTGAAGCCCGAACCACAATGAGCTGGACTTCGAGTTCCTTGGGAACGTGTCGGGTCAGCCTTACCTCGTCCAAACCAACATCTACATCAACGGTATGGGCAACCGCGAGCAGCGGCACAGCCTGTGGTTCGACCCCACCACCGGCTTCCACACCTACTCTCTCCTGTGGAACCGCCACCACATCCGGTTCCTCGTCGATGGCGTCCCAATCCGCGTGTTCGCCAACAAAGAACCAAACGGAATTCCATATCCAAGAGACCAGCAGATGGGAGTGTACGTGTCTGTGTGGAACGCAGACGACTGGGCGACGCAGGGGGGAGAGTAAAGACCGATTGGAGCCACGCACCGTTTGTGTCGGAGTTCCGGGGGTTTGAGATCGATGCTTGCATGATGGAGGCCGACGGGTGGTGGACAAGTGTGGCGCCGAGGGGGCGTTCTGGTGGAACGGGCCGCAGATGGCCGGGCTGAGCCCGCACCAGAGTCGGCAGCTCAAGTGGGTGCGGGCTCGGCACTTGGTGTACGACTACTGTAAGGATGTGGCGAGGTTCGGCAATGTGCCCGCAGATTGTTTGGGTTGATGTCAAAGTATGCTATTATGGTTCATGATAATCTTGTGTATGCATGCGCTCCGTTTCTTCATGATGAATAATAATTTGATGGTAGTTGTTTGCATCTCAGCATTGCTGAGTGTACAAATATTCCCCTTGTAGATTACATGGAGGTACTTAAAAGATGACAAGCTAAATAACATAGAACTAAAACTATCATCAACTCTCACTCATGTCTCAAAAACCTGTGGCATATTTTCAAAATGGAATAAATTATCATATACTTGCCGTATAATTTTAATAAATAAGCCTAATGTTACCATCCACTAGATAACTAGCTAGGTGGATTGAAAGATTTCTTAAGGAAGGAGTAATCTCGGAGGACTCAGTATTGAGACTCGGGTGAGTCTTCGCCCCCGCAACCTAGTGGAACTGCCTCTAACTCAGTCGAATCTGGGTCTCAGATTGTTCCATCTCAGTCGTCCGGGGTGGAGAAATGGATGGTAAGATTTGATGAAGATATGGGAGCAACAGAATGGTAGGATTGGCGACAAAAATCGTAAACGACAAGGGAGGAAAGGGACATTTGAGGGTACAGCTGGCAAAGATTCAAGCTCTTGTTTTGTGCCCCTCGTAGATGCCATAACATAATATCAGGTGCTAAGCACTAGGGTGCGACGGAACTAACGTTCTGGAAGGTTCGCACTTGGCAGAGCTTATGCGGCGAAGTCATCGCATAACACAACGCTAAATGCTAAGCGCCGGGTGCAGCAAAGCCCATGCCCCGTTGATCTCGCTTGGCTAGATCATGACACTCGCTTGGCGAGGCTAGTATACTCCGTAGCTTATCAAATCCAGAAATACTGATAGGCATTGTGACTCTGAAGGACATGATTAAGAATTTTTAATAACCGAGATGAGTCATGAATGTTGTCTTCTAGATAATAGTCAGATTGTAGATCGATTCTGAGAATACCTGAGCTTCATAGAGTTAATCGAAGAGATTGTATAATGACTTCGTTCTGCCCTCTGCCGCTACATCTCTAGTCTATCCATATCTTAAGTTGATATAAAACTACAAAAAATGGGATAGGAAAAAATGGAAGAGATATAGGAATCAAAGAAAGGACGATCAAGAAGAAATAGATAACTATACACTTAAAGTTAAATTGTATAATCAGGACTTATGCATTCCAGTTGCAAATTTCTTTAGCATTAATTTGTCGACTGGTTGTACTATGGATGTGAAAGCCTAGGCTCTAATACTATCTTGTAATGCTCCGATCCTACGGATATGGAGATGTTACTGTGATGTACATACGTAGGTCGAAAATATCCTGATATATATATGCTAAGTATCAGTACAGGCAAGAATCAGAGTACGAAAGTATATGGTGAATTATACATTCTAACACATGAGTACAATACAAAGTTATCACAGGATGTGACACAAGATTGTAAGAATATTATATCACCGATAGGTGCAAATACGAGAATACAAAGAGATGTACAATTATGAACAGTAAAAAAGATACTCACGAGTTATAAAATAAAACTCAAGAGACGAGCAGGGAGCCTGAAAGGATAGGGCTCTGGTCTTGCCGAAAATTCACGCTTCCGCTGCACATCTATGATCAGCAGCTGGAAGAATCCACAAGCTCCAAGCTCTAGAATCTGAACATGCAGGTCAGGAGAGTCAGAATTCCCAATGAGTGGTATGGTGAATGCCAAGTGGCAGCAGGGACAAGCATACGTGTATCGATAAATCCGAGTCAAGTAGTATGTATTGAAAACTGTGTCATGAGCTCAGGTATACAGGAGCAGGCAATAATGCAGTAAGGTAAATATAGTAAAATCAGTTATATAAGCCCAAATTACTCATCCGTAAGGTTAGTACGTCGAAGAAATAATCCAAACAAGAAAATTTTCATATATATACCTTATACCTCACGTCACTATATCCTGAGTTTATACAATCTGAATTATCTCCTAACTACGAAGTAATATAAAACTAATAAAATCGATAATACTGAATACAAGCAAAATCAGCTGTACATACTCAGTTTACGACTCATGAGACAAGTACAACAAAGGAATAATTCAAACAAGAAAACCCTCATTTATATACCTTATGCCCTATATCACAGTAATCCGAGCGTATACGACCTGAATTGCAAAATAACATGATGAATTATTGATTAGCACTTTATATTATTATTACTCATCCTACCCATATATCTAGGTATGTGCCCTAGCGTCCCAACACACACACATCCATATATAAGTAAGCTGATATTGTTATTGGAAACTGATGATGAGAACAATGGGTTATTTTTATAGTGGGTTTTGTACATTCCCGGGACCATGACCCAGGATGTTCCGGTGCTGACCCAGAATCTGTCGCTAGGCAAACAGAATGTAGGTCTTATATTATGCCCATTCAGGAATATAATAGGAGATAGGGTGTCAGCGCTTCTCTCGGGACACCTGGAGGTCCTCAGATAAAATTGAAAGTTTGAATTGCACAACATACCTAATACCATTATAACATTTACCACTTGAAGTCCATCAGTTTTCTTCATACCCGATGTAAGTTGGCCTTTGTATAGCTTATTAGTATGTAATTATCATATTACGGGAATATCAGAAGCATGGTAGGAGTTATAGTGAAACAAGAATATATAAGTATTAAAAATACAGGTCACTGTATATATAATACAGGATAACAGAACAGGATTTCTGGAATATGATAACCATAAGTGATCGGGCATATATTGCATATATATTGTCACATTACCATGTTTATTATCTAATAAATCCTATTAATAAGTCTTATTTTTCTTTATAAAATGCAGGCCCATTGCTAAAAGAAGGAAGAGAACGAGCTCAAAAAACCCATCAAATTCTGATTTAATTCAGAATTAATTCGAAATCAGAAAATCAGGACGGATCATGATAATCAGAGAGGTTGAATATCGGTTAAAATAAATCTTCCCAAATCAAGTGGTTAAAGTCAAGGATGAAGGCCGTATCGTCAAATCCAAGAGCTGCAACGGGAAAACCAGCAGGAGATAAAGCATATCACTTAACCGGGGAGTGCCACCAACCAAGTGTGGCCACCTGGCCACACCATGGCCGCGGAAATGCGGCCAAAGCCGCGTTTCTGCGGCTTGGTTGAAGTGGTTGGGGGAGCGTTTGCTCCTCCTATCTTCGTACGCCTTCTCCCGTTTAGTTTTGCCTATAAATACTGCGATTTTCAGAGAAAAAGAGACCAAAATTAGTTTAAGTTTTTCTCTTTATTTTTAGGGTTTAGGTTCTTTGCTAGATGGTATAAAGAAGTTGTATCTCTGTTTTCTAATTTATAGTTTAGTCCAAATACCAGTGAGAGAGAGGAATAGAGTGATTGTAATCTGAATATTGAAGTGACATCAATAAAGGATCAAGCTTTCTCTTCTTCTATTCCAATTCATGGGTATGTCTTGTTTTATTTATATATCTTGTTTTACATCATTCATGAGTAGCTAAACTTATTTTCTGGGCTCACTATCGTCCCTCTCTTCGATCCCTCTTATTTTGAACAATTTTTGATGTAAAGAACCCAACGGAATCACATATATGCCTTAAACTAAGCATTTCTTCTTTGAAAGTGTTCTTGAAGACACATGAGGATGAGTTTAGATTTTTAAACTTCTATTTCTTTTAAAATATCACTTAAACTTGTTTTTATTTCATACTTGAAAGAAAATGTAATGATTTAACATTCAGTTCAAGAGGATTTCTTAGAAAAGAGTTAAACTTTTTCAAACAATCTTATTTGCTTTGCTTAAGACTTTTGAAACTAAAACTTAAGTTTTTACCTATAATCAAGTTGAGACATTAAGAATTTCAAGAGAAGAACACATCGTTGAGTAGTACGATAGTGAGCCCAGATCTTCTTCCTATATTAAAATCAACAAAACACTCTTCAAGTTTTTTAAAGATCACCTTTTTCGAAGCTTTTTCTAAGTTTTAAATTTTTCTTTAAATCACTTCTCTTCTCTTCATTCTCTTTTTCAATAAAAAAAAAGAAAGAAAAACACAAACACCATTCTTTGTTATTTAACAATTCATCGCAAAGCTTCTATCACATTCCTCCTTGTGGACACGACCCGTTAGCCTAAAGCTAGACAGTAATTCTCATTACTTTTTCAATTTTACAATCAATTTTCGATGTCGTTGCAAGGGAGGGCGGTAAGTTATTCTCTTTTTAGATTTACATTTTGGTTAACTTTCTTTTTTGTTCTTGGTGTACAGGTTTAACAATAAGAAATTTTTTTACTACAGTGGACATATTGAAAATCACCTAGAGGGGGGGGGGGGTGAATAGGTGATAATGCTAATCAATGGACAAATTAAAAATTAAGATGTGACAATCAACACGCAAGATTCACAAGATGAATGAAAGCAAGTAAATATAGCAATGATGATGATAAGCAAGTAATAAGTGCAAGTAAAGTAATGTAAAGGAGTGCAAGATTGTAAACCAATCGCAAACACAAGGATATGTTATCGAGGTTCGAGCACCCAGCTCTACTCCCCGCCTTCCCCAGAAGGATTCTAGCTACTTCCACTATCACAAAGAAATCACAATTACACCGGAGTACCCAACTCCACAATCTCAAGTACAAGCAATTTCTGAGTAGTCAAAAGACCACAAACTCTCTCTTTCAAAAGTCTCTTCCCTTACAAAAGGTCCTTAGAGAACAATGAGTAGGAATGAAGCTCTTGTTGTAAGTGAAGAAAGAAAATTAAATCAGAGAGTATTTCAAAAATCACTTCAGAAAATGAGAGAGAATTTCAGCACAAAAAACCAAGAAACAATACTCTTTTGAATGCCTTAAACTTTTTGAATTTTTCTAAAAAATGTTGTTAACAAACTCTCCCCAAACACCCCTATTTATAGGAGAGGGCTAGGGTTAAGGGATAAAACATAATTAGGAATAATCAGAGAGTATTAGGTTTGAAATATATCCCTTAAACCAATTTTAAACACAAAAAGACAAAATTTAAAACAGCCCAGAAAATAGCCGTTTACTGTTCAACGGCTAGTCCGGTCGACCGGTCGGTCGACCGCCTATACAAAAATAGAGCCGTTACAGGCAACCGGTCGACCGCCCGGTCGACCCAACAAACCCGAGAGCAAAGCCATTGCAGTCAGGTCGACCGCCCGGTCGACCGGCAGACATGCACACTGATACGTGCATCTGCCAGAACCTCGGTCGACTAGTCCGGTCGACCGGACGACTGACATAGGCACGGTCGACTGGTGCGGTCGACCGGCTCAGGTCAAAAGTCAAGTTTAAAGCACAATTTTGAAAAGACTTTGATTTTTATGAAAAATATCTTTAAATAGTACTAAGTATAAAACATAAAATTGATTTGTAGGCAGAGGATTTTGTATCAAAATATTTTTGTACATTTTATAGAAAATCATCTTAGAAACAATATGTGCGCAAAAACGTGTGTGATTGAGCTTCAAACCTATCCATCATTCTTTAACAAAATTTTAAACCTATAAAACTAAAAACAAATCTTGTTGAGCAATCTTCAAGTATTGAGCCATGCTATGCCTTGCTAGAGCCCCTTCTTCTATGTTCCTTCCTTGATATGCAATATGCCTTCTTTGCTTCATGAAACCTAGAAGTTGTTGCAATAGCTAAGCAATGGCCTCCAAATGTGGTACTAACCTGAAACTTATCTTAAACAAACTCATTAGTACCAAATAGCACTAATTTGGTTTGTCATCATCAAAACTCAATAAATGGAGAGTGTAACCTTTTGGGCCAACACATATAAGTGGCCTTGGACTCCGCTCTAGATAGCAGAGCCCAGAATCTCTCAGATTTGCAACATTCCAGTGCAATATGAATAAACTACTAATCTGTATTTCTACAGGTCGGCTGAATTACAAGCTGAAATTCTGTGGCTATTTATTTTCTTATTTGTCTCATTGTATATACTTTCTAATCTCAACAGTGAAAAGATGTTTGTTAAATGCTAAAAATGGTTTAGACTTGCATTTAGGCACGTGTCTAATTCATTTACATTTTTTTTATTACTGTTGAAGAGTGCTGGAGCAAAAGGTACGTATGCATATCATATAGTTTAGGAAACATTCTTGGGTGATATTTGCTTGTGAATGTTATTGTTCTATATCTTACACACTTTGCACTATCAATCTTAAGGGCTTGTCCTATAAACAAGATAAGGTGAGAAAGTCATTACCTTTCCTTAGCCCACAAATCATCTCCTCACTCACTAACCAGCCTAACCAAAACTGAGTAAACGTTGGCCCTAGAGACATCTCAGACTCATATAGGAGACTGACCTAAGAGGGAAGTTAATTTGAATTTGACTCTTTCCAAATCGGTGTTTAAGGTTGGGGATTAAGGGGCGAAACCCAAAGGTTGGTAGTTTGGCATAATTAGATATGTTGCTTAGGCACGGATACCTCCCACCGATCTTGCCCCTACCTGGCCGATTAACTTGTGGTCAGATTTAGCAATATACCCCCGGTGGACAGTCTAACCAGTTAGGAGTCATCTAGGTCTAAGATCTATCCTAAGTTAGGTTAGATTTTTCTTTTTATTTGTTTACTTATTTGTTTATTTTTCTTTATTTGTGTTTGATATTTCTTGTGTGATATGGCTTATAACAACAATTTTTTCAAATTTATTGGTAATCCATGTTACACCCCGACCTCTTTTCTAGATATTATCAACCCGACATATCATAACTTTAACCAACCTAGTGTGTCATTGGTCTTATCCGAATCAATGCCCCCAATCTTATGACCATAATTATCAAATTAATTTCAACTCTTCACAGAGTCAATGGGGATTCACTTCCCCCGAGTGTAATTTTCAACCAACTTGTCCTCCTTATCCACCTTATTCACAATTTTCACAATATTCATTTTCTGATTTTGCTTTCTATACTTCTTTTCTAGATCAACCCATTGAAGAAAAATTTGTGCTAGAAAAGAGTAAGCTATGCAGGAGGCCGAACGAAAATTTCTGGCCTCCCCTATTCCATAATATTTCCAATATTCATACTCAGCTTCACCAGTTCAAAATAGATAACCATCAATCTTGGAAATGAGTATGCGTGAGTCTGAGCAACAATCATAAAATCTAATGGACTCACGATTTCACCACAAATTCTAAAACAAAACTGCATCTTTCAAGTCAAATCGCAACAAAATAATGAACCAATCGACTATGAAAAGCTTCTTGAAGCCATGACTCAGGCTCAAATCACTCATAATCATGACATAAATATAATGGTCAAAACTCTCCATTCTCACTCTTTGACCATTCCTGATGTCGATATCCATTCTGTTAGAGCCAAAAAATTATGTTGTTTTGGAAAATAAGATTCCATTTCAGCACACCCATTTGACTTGCCCAAACTCTAAATTTTGAAAATCACATTAACATTTTGGCAAGTTACCCTTTCCTGAAATTGAACTTGAGAATGAATATGATCCTAAATCTCAATTTGGTAATTCGATTCTACTTCCTGATTTAATAATGATTCCGATGTCTTCACCTGATTTCAATCCTTCTCCAAAGTCCACATTGGATCCTGTGCTTGTTCATCTGAAAATTGAATCACTAATCTTTTATGATCATCATATTAAACTTGACCAATTTCATACTTTTGAAAGTCCTATTGACAAATTGGTAAGTTCTCATTTTTACGAAATTGAACTCAATAAGGAATGTGACCTTGAGTCTCAAATTTGTGATCCAGTTCAAATTTCTGAATCAGTAATGATTCTTGTTTTGCTATCTGATTTGAGCAATATTTTACAGTCAGTTTTGATTCTCATATCTGTCATTCCTGAACTTGAACCACCAATCTTAGAAAGTCACATTCCATTGTAGGAAAATAAATGTGGACTAGAGTTTAACTTCTTGATTTGGACCCACTTCCTAAACAATTTTGACTTCTGAACCTTTACTTGACTTCAGTCATTTTTCTGAGTAGATTGTAGTTCATGTCCTTTTTGATTCCAGATCAATCATTCCATCTTTTCATACTCCATTTTGGGACAGAGGTGTTGATAATACTGACTCTGAAATTAGTTTGAAATTTTAGAAATTAGATGGGATAAAATTTTTAATAAAAATCATTCATATATATATATTATTTTAGGGGGTTATATTAGAGAGCTTTCTGGTGGGTTCCTCAAAACTCCACGCAAATTAGATTCGGCCGCATTTCGTGGACCAATCAGACCACCACCTTAAGGTAATATTTTTCTTCCCTTTTTTTCTTTTTCATGCATCTATACATTAATTCATACATTGAGGACAATGCATGCAATAGGTGTGGTGGAGGGTTCTAACATAACTTAGGTTTTCTTTTTTTTAATTTTTTTAACATTTTCTTTACTTTTAAAAACTTTTTGAAAATAGAAACAATATTTTGACATATTTTTTTATAAGAAATTAAGTCAATTTTAAGGAATAGGAGAATCATAATCAGGATTTCTTATACTTGGTCAAAATAAAATTATTTGTTTAATTTCCAAGGTTAGAAAGAAAATTTGAAAAAATAATTTAGTCTTGATTTTTACCTCTATGATATATGTATACTTTATACACTTACACACTTAGGGTTCAAAAACAAAGATTCTTATGTCTTATTTTAAAAAAAGGAGAAAAAGAAAATAAATATATATATAAAAATTCTCTAATTAAGTTAGGTATTTGTGCCTCATAAAGCATAAGTATTTACGCCTAAAAGTGGTTCATATAATAAAATCCTTAGTTAGTTTGCTCGAGTCCTTAAGTCCTTGAGGTATTTTTTCACCCGGTACCCTAAGACCGTTTGGTTTGAGAGTCACCGATTAAAGGCTCGTTACATGGGTAGATTAGAAAGCTTAATAGAACTAAGGAATAATATCACCAAAATAAAATAAATAAATAAATAAATAAGGCATAAGAGTTAAAGAACCCTTAGTCAAAATTTCACGGTCACAAAGGTGCATATTGTTGGCCTTAGGTTACAATCACCCGGTTTTGGAGTTTTGATGATTACAAAACATATATAGTTATTTGTACTAATCATATTTTAGTGTTTAAGTTTGTTTCAGGGTTCTATGATTCAAGATGTTTTCTTTCCTAAAGGAAGGTGGTTTTGACTCAAGTTGACTCAATCCGGGATCAAGAATTCAAGTTATTCAACAATGCATATGGAGAAGCCCAAAATTGAAGATCTTGTAGTTACCTAGAACCATTGTAAGAAGTAGTTTGTTAAAGAGTGGGATATGATAAGTTGTGCTTAAGAAAACACACACACATATTCACTTTTTAAAATACAAGTTTTTTTTGGTTATTTGGTTTAGGTGCATGATTGATTGATATACATGTCCCAAAATATTTCAAATTTTTATATCTAGTTTAAAACATGTATTTCATCCTCTATAGCATGATACTTAAACTTCAAACCATTTAAAAATATTTCAAAAATTATTCAAAATTCAAAATTTCTTCTTTAAAATTCTGTTTCAGGCCTTACGGTCGACCGAACTTATTTCAGGCCAAATCGGTCGACCGTCCGGTCGACCGGGCCTTGTGGCTTTGGGCGTGCACATCTGTGCACGTCTGTCGGTCGATCAGGCAGTCGACTGATAGACCTTGCGGTCGACCGACCGGTCAACCGACTGCAAGACCCTTAGTCTCGGGTTTTGTCGGTCGACTGGCCCGGTCGACCGACAGTTCAAAATTTTCTTTTGTTTAACCTGTAGTCGACCGGCCCGGTCGACCGAAGCCAACGGCTCTTTTGCCATGTGGCTTTCCGGTTGACTGGCCCGGTCGACCGACAACCATCAAAAGTGCCCAACGGCTCTTTCTTGAAATCTGTTTTGATTTTAATGCTTCCTACACCTATTTCTGAATTCCTAATGGCTAAACTCTACCCTAATGACCTAGCATTCATTATGGATGATATGAATTCACTCCCTATAAATAGAGGTCATTGGTTATGTGTTTGATACAAGAAAAATTCCTATTGTTTCAAGTTTTTCAAAATAGAAGAAAGCTTACCTGCATTACTTTTCAAAGTTCTTTCATTTGCAAAAGTTTTCAGTTGGTTTACAAGCTTTTTTTACTTCTTTACAACTGAAAATTTTCTCACTTCACTTCTTGAGCTAAAAAAATCATCTCCACTCTATAAGAAGTTTTAAGAGAGAGTTTGTGGTCTTTTGATCACCAAGTGACTTGTATTTCCTTGTGTTGAGATCCTTCTTATGTAGAGGTTGGATTGATTGGAGTTGGGTACTCTGGTCTTGTGTAGACCAATTGTAATCCGCTTGGGTGTAAAGGTTCCGGTGTGAAAATTTCCTTTGTGAATTTAGTGAAAATCTTTCATAGTGGTGAAGGCGGGGACGTAGAGCAGTGGCTCAAACCTTGAAACAAATTACTTGTGTTTGCTATTGGTTTACTTATTGCTTTTCATTACTTTACATTTCTATCTTGTGATACTACTTGCTTGCTCTTCATTATTGTACTCATTTCATTTACTTGCATTTCCGGTCTTTACTCATTTTAACAAGAAAGCAATTATATGCCTCAACTCATAATCTAGAGGAATCAAAGAGGAGAAGTTTTAGAGCCCTTCACGGGGAATTCAGCTTCAATTTCTTATTTTGAGTGATCGCTTGCATTATTTATACTTAGTTGTTTAAAAAGATCGTTAAAATAGCATTAACACCTATTCACCCCCTCTAAGCGTTTTTCAATTGGTACCAGAGCTTTACTCTTTAGGTTCTTAGCTTAACATCCTTAGAGAGATCCTATATTGCCAATCACTCTATTCATATTTCATCCTCATACACTTAGTAAAATGGCCGAAGGAATTAAGACCCCACTCAAGTTTGATGGCCTTAACTTTCCCATATGGAAGGTTAAGATGACCGTATTTTTGCAATCCTTAGGGAGTCGGGTTGCAAAGGCGGTGACTAAACCATTTAGCACACCCCTTGATGATGAGGACACTTGGTCCGACATTGCCACGAAAGAGTTTGACGCTATTGCTATGGCACACTATGCTTTGCTTCGAGCTCTTAATGACGATGATATTGGTAGAGTCATTCACTGCAAATTTGCTTATGAGATTTGGACTCACTTATTAGTCACTCATGAGGGAACTTCACAAGTAAAGAGGGCCAAAATTAACCTTCTTCGTTCCCAATATGAAAACTTTTCCATGCAAGAGAATGAAACCATAGATGATATGCTTATAAAATTTATAAGGATTACTAATGGTCTTTCTTCTTTAGGTGACGGGATTGACAATGACCAAAAAGTAAGGAAGATCATCTGTGCACTCCCTCCATCTTGGGAAGTCAAAGCCACAACTTTGAAGGAGCTCAATGACAAGGAAGAAATGGAGCTCATCGGTCTCATTGGGAATCTCAAGACCCATGAGATGGAAAGAAAAATAAGAGAAGAGATGGCTCCTCCAAAAAACAAAGCAATTACCTTCAAGAGCTCTTCCACCTACTCTGATGAAGATGGTGAGTAAGAGGATGATGAAGATCTTTCTCTTCTTGTAAAGAACGTTTAGAGAATGTACAACGAGGTCAAATTTCAAAATAGAAGAAGATGGCAAGGTAAAGAAGAGAAGAAAATCATTTGCTTCAACTGCAGAAATCGGGACACATAGTTGCGGAATGTCCGAAAAATAAAGGCAAACCCTCCACTTTCAAGAAGCCATACAAAAAGAAGGCTTTAAAGGCTACTTGGGATTCGGAGAGTGAATCTGATGAGGAAGTCGACACCGCCAACATGTGCTTCATGGCTAATGAAAGCACAAGTAAGGTAACTTCCGATACATCCATTGAAGATTGTGAATTATCTATAGATGAATTAGGAGAAGCTTTTGAAGAACTATCTCAAAACTATGATTTTCTGAAAAAGAAATACTTAAAAATGAAAAAGAAAAATGAATCACTTAACCACAAAGTTTTCATTCTCACAAAAGAAAAGGTGATTTATTTTCAACACTTGCTTCCACATAAAAGGATTTTGATAATTATAAAATTTCTTGCAAAGGTATATTTTCACTAATTGATAAAGATAAGATTTCCATGCTAAAGAAGAAAATTGACTCATTAGGAGATGTTTTAAAGAAATGTGAATTTGATAAAACTAGACTAGAGACTATGTTTTTTAGGAAACATATCCCAAAGAATCAATCATATGCTATTCACACTTATGTCCATAAATCACAATCATTACATCATGCTAAACACCCTAAACATGTCCACACTTCACACATTCATCATGCATTCATGTATGGTAAAGTTTATGCATGCACATATTGTGGCCGAAAGGGTCATTTGGTTAAATTTATTATGATGGGATAAATACATCACATAATCATAATTGGGTTCGGAATACTAACATTCAAGGACCTAAGAAAGTTTGGGTACCAAAGTCAACGATTTTGTTAAATGATGTAGGTACATTCCAAAGATAAACGATGTAGGGAGCGGTGGTATCTTGATAGTAGTTGCTCAAGGCACATGACTTAGGATATCAACAACTTTACAACCCTATCAAGATACCATGAAGGTGACATCGTCACCTTCGGAGATGACGCCAAAGGAAAAATCATTGGTATTGGTACTGTTAAACTTGGTGCATCTCCTTTAATAGAAAATATTGTTTTAGTTGATGGCCTCAAACATAATCTCTTGAGTGTTTTGTGATAAAGGTTTTAATATTGTTTTTGATGACCTAGCATGTAGTGTAATTGATAGACAATCTAATGCATGTATATTTTTCAGATTTCGTGAAAACAATGTATACGTGATTGATATGTCTAAAATGCTATGAAATGCTACTTGTTTGAATACCTTCGATGATGACTCTTGGTTGTGGCATAGGAGATTAGGCCACATTTCTTTTGACCATCTATCTAGATTAAACAATAAGGAAATGGTGAAAGGTATTCCTTACTTGAAATTTAAAAAGGACCGCATTTGCGACGCGTGCCAACTTGAGAAACAAACTAAGCCATCTTTCAAATCAATCAAGGATATCATGACATCTCGACCTTTAGAGTTGATCCATATGGATTTGTTTGGTCCTACAAAACCCAAAAGTCTAAGTGGGAATAGTTTTGTTTTTATTTTAGTTGATGATTTCTCTCGTTTTACTTGGGTTTTCTTTTTAGAACATAAAAATTAAGCCTTTTCACGTTTTCAAGCCTTTAAGAAAAGAGTTGAAAAGGAAAAAGATTCTTTTATTTAAGAATAAGAAGTGATAGAGGTGGTGAATTCAATAACTAACCCTTTACCACTTTTTGCGAAGAACATGGAATTAAGCATGAACTATCTTGTCCTAGAACTCCACAACAAAATGGAGTCGTTGAGAGAAAAAATCGTACATTACAAGAGATGGTTAGGACAATGATAAATGAGTACGGTCTCCCATAATACCTATGGGCCGAGGCCGTAAACACTTCTTGCTACATATCAAATAGGGTTTTCTTATGCAAAAATACTTCTAAAACATCTTTTGAGATTTATTATTCAAGAAAACTAAATGTTTCATACTTTAAAGTTTTTGGTTATAAATGTTTTGTTTTAAATACTAAAGATAATTTAGGTAAATCTGATGTAAAATCATATGAAGCAATTTTTTTTGGTTACTCTAACACTAGTAAAGCTTATAGAGTCTTCAATAAATCATCTTTGACTATTAAAGAATCTATACATGTAAAGTTTGAGGAATATAATGTGTTTGTTGAGAATGTTGTAAAAATAGATTCCCTAAATGAAGATATGGAGATGATTGCTTTGAAGGACTCACCTACTCTTGAAGATAAACCAAAGGTTGATGAGGAAAATGAAGTTCAAGAAGTTGAAGTCGAGACAGCACAACCACTTCCAAAAGATTGGAGATTCACTCCACATCATCTCAAGGATCTTATTATAGGTGAAGTATCAAAAGGGGTAACTACTCGTTCTAAACTTCATGATCTTTGTGGGAACTATGCATTTATTTCTCATTTTGAACCAAAGAACATCCTCGAAGCCGAGGGCGACTCATATTGGTTGCTTGCCATGTAAGAGGAGCTCAATCAATTCGAGCGCAACCAAGTTTGGCATCTTATTCCTAGACCCCATGATAGACCAACAATTGATACTAAATGGATCTTTAGGAACAAGTTGGATGAGTCGGGCAATATTGTTAGGAATAAAGCTAGGTTAGTGGCCCAAGATTACACTCAAGTCGAAGATATCAATTTTGAGGAAACTTTTGCACCCGTAGCACGGCTTGAAGCCATACGGATGACACTTGCATTTGCTTTATATAAATATTTTAAACTTTTTCAAATGGATGTAAAAAAGTGCTTTCTTAAATGGATTTATTGAAGAGGAAGTGTATGTTAAACAACCCCCCAGGTTTGTTGATCCTACACATCGGGAATTTGTTTTCAAACTAGACAAAGCTCTTTATGGTTTAAAATAAGCCCCTAGGGCTTGGTATGAAAGACTTTCTTCATTTCTTATTTCAAATGGTTTTACTAAAGGAAAAATAGATACTACTTTATTTACCAAACATGTTGAAAATGATATTCTTATAGTTCAAATATATGTTGATTATATCATATTTGGTTCTACTAATGAAAATCTTTGCAAAGCTTTTGAATCATGCGTAAATGAGGAATTTGAGATGTCTATGATGGGCGAGCTTAACTACTTCCTTGGTATCCAAATCAAGCAAAGAAAGGATGGGATTTTCATCAATCAAGCCAAGTACACGAAGAAACTTATTAAGAAATTTGGGCTTGAAGGGGCTAAGACAAGCAAAACTCCCATGGCTACCACCACAAAGCTTGACAAGAATGAACAAGGTATAAATGTAGATATTAAACTCTATCATAGCATGATTGATAGTTTATTATATTTAACGGCTAATAGGCCGGACATTAAGTTTTGTGTATGTCTTTTTGCTCGATTTTAATCATGTCCTAAAGAGTCTCATTTGATTGTGATAAAACGCATTATTAGATACCTTAAGGGCACAATTGAAGGTTTGTGGTATTCGAAGACCGGAAAATTTTTCATGACGAGTTTTTTTGGATGCTGACATGCGGGCTGTAGAGTGGATAGGAAAAGTACAAGCGGAACATGTCAATTTCTCGATAATTAGCTTGTTTCATGGTCATTCAAGAAATAAAGTTCGGTAGCCCTCTCAACCGCCGAGGCGGAGTATGTTACGGCGGGGGCTTGTTGTGCACAAGTCCTTTGGATGAAACATACTCTCCTTGACTATGATTTGCATTATGACCATATTAAAATATTTTGTGATAATACTAGTATTATTCATATCACTAAAAATGCAAATTAATATAGTAAGACTAAGCACATTGACATTCGATATCACTTTCTTAGAGATCATTATGAGAAAGGTGATATTGACATTAATTATGTTTCTACCGATTTTCAATTTGCCGATATTTTTACAAAACCACTAGACTATAATAGATTTTCTTTCATTTGTAGTGAATTGAATGTTTGTGTTATGGATTCATGAATTTTTTTTATAAAAACAATGTTTATTTTTACCTTTTTTGATGCATGACAAAAAGGGGGGAAAAAGTTAGTTTATTAATTTATTGTTTTTAGTTATTGTTTTGAGTTATTCTTGATGTTTTCTTTCCCATACAATTCATTCATGTATATAACCATTCATATATATCCATTCATATATATATATATATATATATATATATATATATATATATATATATATATATATATATATATATATAGCATGATTTGAGGGTGAGCCTCCAAGCTCCTTTTCCCATTTTTTTGTTAAATAACTCATATGTTTTGTCATCATCAAAAAGGGGGAGATTGTTGGCCTAAGATTACAATCACCCAGTTTTAGAGTTTTGATGATTACAAAACATATATAGTTATTTGTACTAATCATATTTTAGTATTTAAGTTTGTTTCAGGGTTCTATGGATTCAAGATGTTTTCCTCCCTAAAGGAAGATGGTTTTGACCCAAGTTGACTCAATTCGGGATCAAGGATTCAAGTTATTCAACAATTCATATGGAGAAGCCCAAAATTGAAGATCTTGTAGTCACCTAGAACCATTGTAAGAAGTAGTTTGTTAAAGAGTGGGATATGATAAGTTGTGCTCAAGAAAACACACACACATATTCACTTTTCAAAATACAAGTTTTTTTTGGTTATTTGGTTTAGGTGCATGATTGATTGATATACATGTCTCAAAATATTTCAAATTTTTATATCTAATTTAAAACATGTATTTCATTCTCTATAGCATGCTACTTAAACTTCAAACCATTTAAAAATATTTCAAAAATTATTCAAAATTCAAAATTCCTTCTTTAAAATTCTGTTTCAGGCCTTATGGCGGACTTATTTCAGGCCAGTTCGGTCGACCGTCCGTTCGACCAGGCCTTGTGGCTTTAGGCGTGCACGTCTGTGTACGTCTGTCGGACGACCGGGCCAGTCGACCGACAGACCTTGCGGTCAACCGACTGAAGACCCTTAATCTCGGGTTTTGTCGGTCGACCGGTCCGGTCGACCGACAGTTCAAAAATCTTTTATTTAGCCTGCGGTCGACCGGCCCGGTCGACCGAAGCCAACGGCTCTTTTACCATGTGGCTTGCCGGTCGACCGGTTCGGTTGACCGACAGCCGTTAAAAGTGCCCAACGGCTCTTTCTTAAAATCTGTTTTGATTTTAATGCTTCCTACACCTATTTCTTAATTCCTAGTGGCTAAACTCTACCCTAATACCTAGTATTCATTATGGATGATATGAATTCATTCCCTATAAATAGAGGTCATTGGTTATGTGTTTGATACAAAAAAATTCCTATTGTTTCAAGTTTTTCAAAAGAGAAGAAAGTTTACTTGCATTGCTTTTTAAAGTTCTTTCATTTGCAAAAGTTTTCAGTTGGTTTACAAGCTCTTTTTACTTCTTTACAACTGAAATTTTTCTCACTTCACTTCTTGAGCCAAATAAATCATCTCCACTCTATAAGAAGTTGTAAGAGAGTTTGTGATTTTTTGATCACCAAGTGACTTGTATTTCCTTGTGTTGAGATCCCTCTTATGTAGAGGTTGGAATGGTTGGAGTTGAATACTCCGATACTGTGTAGACCAATTGTAATCCTCTTGGGTGTAAAGGTTCCAGTGTGAAAATTCTCTTTGTGAATTTAGTGAAAATCCTTCATAGTGGTGAAGGCAGAGACGTAGAGCAGTGACTTGAACCTCGAAACAAATTACTTGTGTTTGCGATTGGTTTACTTATTGCTTTACATTTTTATCTTGTGATACCACTTGTTTGCTCTTCATTATTGCACTCATTTCATTTACTTGCATTTCTGGTCTTTACTCATTTCAACAAGAAAGCAATTACGCTCCTCAACTCATAATCTAGAGGAATCAAAGAGGAGAAGTTCTATAGCCCTTCACGGAAATTCGGCTTCAATTTCTTGTACTGCTTGCATAATTTATACTTAGTTATTTAAAAAGATCATTAGATTAGCATTAACACCTATTCGCGCCCCCCCCCCCCGCTCTAGGTGTTTTTCACATATGACTTAGGGTAAATTAATAGATTAGATGAGAAATACAGTTTGACTTTGTGCCTTGGTTGATAATAAGTTTTTGAATTAAGACTAAGCTTAGGAATGAAAAATTCAGTTTTTCTATAACTTATAGATTACTTAAATCTTACAATAATATTTCAAATATTTTTCTCTTTCAAAATGTATTTTCAAAATACTTACACTTTGTCTCTCTTTTTAGGATTTTGTGGGTGTAATCCACTGAAAATCCTCACGAGACAAAACTCGTCCTCTAGGGGAACCTAGAGGTTTAACGGCTTGTTACACATGCTCAGTGCAATCGCGTGATCCGCGAAAGTGGTCTAATAATTTTTGGTTTAGTTTTATTGTTTTGCTCGAGGTCGAGCAAAAGATAGGTGTGGGGTGTGATGACACACATTTATTGCATTATTCTTTATTATATTTTCACATTTATCATGTAATAAATCTGCTAAATTTCTTATTTTAAATGTCTATTTTGCAGAAGATAATCATGGAGAGAAAGGGGATAAAATCAAATAAATATCAATTAAATTCAGATTTAACTAGATCTATTTGGTTAAAGGAGGATGATCCCAAATCCTGTTTGTTAAATTCAGTTTTTGGTGAATCAAATAGTTAAAGCTAAACGTCAAATACAGAGTCCAAATCCAAAGGATAAATTAACAGAGGAAGATCAACGAATGAGATGAAGCATTTTGACTCGAATTCTGACTGAATATATTTTAGTATTTGAATCATAACGTTTGCTACCGAAACTTAAATCTGATGATTCAAGATGATTTAGAAAGAAGACTTAAACGAGTACAACTCTTAAGTTAATTACGATTTCTAATTCTGTCATTTGATAAGTTATATTCAGTAATCAATACGCCAACAAGCTACAGATCATAACTGAATATCCACATCAAATCAAGTTTGGAGATTAGGGGATTCAAATTCAGAAATATTCAGCTCCCCTTATCTTTAGACTTATTTCCTTATACATTTCTATCTTATAAATGCCCCACACATCAAAGACAGAAGGACGATCAAGCAGAGAGTAGGATTTAGGCTATACAATATTTTGTAACTTAGGTTTTTAATTTCTTTTATCTAATTTTTATTTTATTTATGTAAGCGAGAGGAGGGGAGAATTTCATGGAGGAATGAGAACAAGTTTGTACTGAGGGTGGCACCGGTGTAAGTGATCTTTTCTTTTTTTGTTATTGAATCGAATCGAAGTTTTCTTTTCTTTTCTATTCTTTTTTTCGTTTGCTTCCCTCTTCTATGTTTGTGGATCCAAATGAATCTGATAGCCTCGAAGTTGTCTTGCCCTTGCAAGTGCCATTGTTGGCTTATGGTGATAGATATCCATTTTTATGGTAGTGTAGCTTGCCCCTTCATTTCATAATGTAAATCGGGAATAGAGAAGATCCTATTTGTCATACTTCGCTCACCTTCAAATAAAGGTACATCGTCGATACGGGTCAAATGTAAGTAGGCGCCGAAGAGGTAAGTAAGTTTTTTAGGTTTTAGTTTTCTTTCTTTTAATTTTTTAATTTAGATTACCAACACCATCAACACCCAACTCTTTTATCACTCTTTTTGATTTCTTTGTATATATCTATTTTCTATTTTCTCTACCTTCTCAATCTACCACCTTCTTCCTAACTTAACTATAACTCCAGTTTTCTTTTTTCTTTTAAAGAACTAAAAGAAGATCTTTAACTATTGAATGTAACTTAAAAGAGTACTTGCTAAAAAAAGCTTCCATCGCTAGTCCCTCCTTGTAGATCACGACCCGCATAGCCACTTGCTATAGCGGTAGTATCGAGTACTTGCACACTCTATATTCTAAGTTCTGAAATTCTGTATTTTCTGTGTGCAGGTCCAACTCAATCAACAAGGCAAGCAGTAATGTGTCAGGTGGCAGATGATAAGTGATATCAAACAGATATCAGGTGATAATGAACAGGAGTCAAGTGATAGCATGCAAGAGTTAGGAGTCAAGTAATAGCATAGTGTATATCACTATCATATATCTCAATACAGAAAAACAGTACCAATTCAGGGGATCGGTACGAATACAGGAAAACAGTACCGAAATAGGAAATCGGTACGAATACAAAAAATGGTACAGTTTTGAAAAATAGTACAAGCACAGGTTTTAAACTCTTCACAATCAACAAGAAAAGAATAATACTTGAATTATCAAGTAGACAAGCGGACATGCAAGTAAGCATACATCCAAGTGAAACTAAGCAAGCTGGAGCGAAGCTAACGTACAGCACTAGACGCCATCACGATCGGCGAGGTTTTCCTCTCGGCACGGCTAAACGCATACGACAGAGCGAGCATATGAACACTATTCTACTACGTGTGGCGAAGTCACGATTACAATGTAACTACACTCGAACAAAGTTAGCATTAAAGCGCTAAGCGCTAGATCCGCCTACCAGGTGTAGTTAAAAGACCTGACAGCCTGAATGCACTCCTCTTTCGAGGACGTGGGTGCGATCCCAAAGGCTAATAGGCCCGAAGGCATAGTAGGTACCTGCATAAGTGTTAGTACCAAATACACACATGTAAACACAGTAATAAGTAATAACTAAGTTATTAGCCGAGTAGTGAAATCACAGGCTGAGCAAAGCGAGAATAAGATTAGTGTTCAGACAAGTGTACAATCAAGCAGAGCTAGCAGGCTGGAGCGAGGCTAACGTATAGCACTAAATGCTATCATGCTTGGTGTAGTTACCGCTCGTGGCGACTTCACGATAACGTACATTAATCGCTCGCGACGTCACTACACTCGGACGGAATTAGCGATAGAGCGCTGAGTGCTAGGCTCGCCTACCAGGGGGAGCATGAGAGCCTGGAGGCTGAACGTAATCCGAAGGTTGGGTATAAAATGCTCGAAGGCTGAACGCAGCTCGAAGGCTGGCTATAGTACTTGCACAAGATGTTAGTACCGCACGAACACACATATCAATATGGAAATAACTAGACTACCATGGAGTGGTAAAGTCAAGAGGCTGAGTGTGGAGTCTGGAGGCCGAGTAGAGAACTCGGAGGCTAACGACCACGAAGGGTCAGGTACGCATGATATAAACTAGTAAAAGAACACATTACATGTAGTATATATGTACAGGAAGTAAACTACACTAATTTAAATATTCGTCACAGGTCTAATACACATATAGTCCTAGGCACTCGGCCATATATATACACAGGTACACAATACAAAAGAAAATACAATTAACAATATAGGGGGATAATATACAAATATTCCCTAAAATACAGTCAACCCGTTGAAGCAGGGACGCCTAATAAAAAGGCGAGAATACTCGCCTAAAAGTATGAAAAATACCGCAAATCCCTGAATCTCAAAACCCGTGCATGGCCCAAGCAATACCCACTATCACTAAGAGAGAGAGAGAGAGAGAGAGAATTTCAGGAGAGAGGGTTCATGAAAGAGAAAGAAGAGAGAACTAGAGAGAGAAACCGAGAAAGGGAGAAAGGAAGGGAGAGAAGGAAGGGACTGGCCGACCCCTGCTGGCCATTGGTGGCCAGTGACGGCCCTGGCTGCCGGCAGTCCCCAACTGAGGAGAGAGATTTTGAGGGAGGAGAAAGAAGAAAGAAAAAAGAGAGAGAGAGAGGAAGGAGAGAGGAGGGAAAGAGAGAGAAAGAGAAAGGGCGCCTAGAGAGGAAAGGAAGGGAGAGGAGACTGGCCAGCCTGGTGGCTGGCCAGGGCAGCCCGACGGTTGCTTGGTCGCCGACGGCTGCAGTTAGAGGGGGAGAAAGAAAGGAGTCAAAAAAAGAAGAAGGAAGGGAGGAAAGAAATGAAAAAGAAGAACAAGAAAAAGAAGTAGAAGAAGAAAAAGAAAGAGAGAAGGGGGAGCTTGGCGATGGCTTCGGAAAAGGCGGCGGCGGTCCATTGGCAACGGTGGCGATGAATCTTGGACCGAGGGAGAAGAAAAGAAAAAGAGAAAGAGATAGAAAGAGAGTGAGTGAGTGAGAAAGAGAAGAGAAAGGGAGCTCAGGGGGTCATTGGAGTTACGGGACATCGGCGGCGAGGCAGTAGCGCGGCGATGGCGCCGGTGAAGGTGGCGTCACCAGGAGAAGAGAAGAAGAAGAAGAAGAAGAAGGGAGAGAAAGAAAAGAAAAGAAAAGAAAAGAAAAGAAAAGAAAAAGAAAGAAAGAGAAATTAGTGAGGTAAGGGGGAGTTAATGGGGTAGGTGGCCCATGTTGCAGGCAGCTGATGGGGAAAGAAAAGTAAAAGAAAAGAAAGGAAGAAGAAAGAGAAAAGATTCTAAAATAAATAATATTATAATAATATTAGAAAATATTGACTATTCTAGAAAAATTCTCAGAAATAGCCAAAGGTAGAAAACATATCCCTGAGAATTAATATGAAATCGGTTTTTAGAAATAAAATCTGATTTTCAAATTAAAAATGTTGGAATCAACTGGTGATACCGACCAACCCCAAATCCGACCGAGTTTGATAAATTCAGAAAAATCTTCAAAAATATATTAAAATAGAAAATATAATTCTAAGAAATAATATGAAAGCAGATTTTAAAAATTTAACTCCATTTGTAACTTAAAATCTCAGAATCGACAGGCGATACCGATCGACACCGATTTTGATGATTTTGTAATTGAATTTTGAAGATTTTCAGAAATTCATGAAAAATCTAGAATATTAGAAAATGATGTTTTCTAAAACCGGTCAAATCTGACTACTAAAAAGACAAAATCGAGTAATAAATTAGGATCGGATTCCCAGTTCAGAGTAGGGCTGGCTCCGAGTCTACGAATTCGGATCCAATGCAAAATGATCGCATAGATATACACAAAACAAAAATAAATAAGGGAAGTAAATCAAAAAATACGAATAAAAAATCTAAATACATATCTAAGTACATATTCAGGGAACGGGATGTTACAGAGGGATGGGCTCATTTCTAGGGTTTAAGCCAAAAATTATGTGAGTTCTTGAGAGAATATTGTAAATTCTCTTGTAACCTTGTGTATATCAATAAATCTCTCTCTTCTACCCCGGAGACGTAGTCATCTTGCCGAACTTCGTAAATCCTTTCTCTTTGTGAGATTGTTTGTGGATCTATGGTTGTGTTCTTTGGCTGGTTTCGGGTCCTACAAGTGGTATCAAAGCACTAAGCAATGCTTGGGCCTTCATTTGGTGAAATGGCTCTTGATTTGGAGCTTGAATCTTGGAAATCTAGCTTTGGAGTGGATTAAAATCAGATTTTTATTGTGTCAGGTACCATCTTCTACATTTGCGTAGAGAGATCATGTGCGACGCCTCAGATTTTTCCATCGGCGCTATTCTAAGATAGCACATAGATAATAGGCAACACATGATCTATTATGTGAGTAAGACTTTAAATAACGCACAACAAAATTACACTACGACCGAAAAGAAATTTTTGGTCGTAGTATTCACGTTGAAAAAATTTCGTCCATACCTACTCGGATCCAAAATCACTGTGTTCACGGACCACTCCACGGATGTACCTCATGATAAAGAAGGACGTGAAAGCAAGACTCATTCGATGGATCCTTCTTTTACAAGAGTTTAACCGCGAAATACAGGATAAAAAAGGCATGGAGAATGTAGTGGCTAATCATTTGTCCCGAATCTCCAATGCACCAATTGAGACCAACATCGATCAATGAGAATTTTCCTGATGAACACAGCCTAGCAATGTGTAAGGAGCCCTGATATGCAGATATTGTAAACTATCTTGCTACTGGGTAAACATCTCTGATTGATTGAGCCAAGATAGATATCACTTCTTTGCTCAAGTACGGCTCTTCTTTTGGGAAGAACCGTATCTTTTCAAATACTATCCTGATCAAATCATCAAAAGATGTATACCTGAAAAAGAATATAGGAGTGTTTTGACATTTTACCATGAATTTGCTTGCGCTAGGCACTTTGATCCACACAAAACCGCTGAAAAAGTCTTGCAAAGTGGGTTCTACCGACCCACTCTGTTCAAAGACTTTCAATTTCTGCAAGTGATAAAAAATTTCTAAATGACGGGTAAAATTTTTAGAAGAGATATGATGCCCCTGAACTCCATTCTGGAAGTGAAACTTTTTGATATTTAAGACATCGACTTCATGGGGCCCTTTCCAAGTTCATTTGACAACCACTACATCTTGGTTGCCATGGACTACGTGTCCAAATGGGTCAAAGCTGTGCCAACAAAGACAAATGAGAACAAAGATGTTGTCAAATTTTTTAAAGAGAACATAATCTCTCGCTTCGGTGCCCCCATGTGGTAATTAGTAATAACGGGTCTCATTTCTGTAATAGGGCTTTTGAAGCCCTGATGCGTAAATACTCGATAACTCACAAATTATCCACGGCTATCATCCCCAGACTAACGGGCAGGTAGAAGTGACAGATAGATAGATAAAACTCATGTTAGAGAAAACTGTAGGACAGAATAGAAAAGATTGGTCTGTTAAGTTAATAGACGCACTATGGGCTTACCGGACCGCTTTCAAGACTGTCCTCAGTATGTCTCCATATCGAGTAATATTTGGGAAAGCCTACCATCTGTCAGTTGAATTAAAACACCGAGTTTGTAGGCAATTAAACAACTAAATTTTGATTTAAACAAAGTCGTTGAATTACAAAAACTCCAGATTTTTGAGTTGAAGGAGATACGAAACAAAGCCTACGACAATGCTAAAATCATAAAAAGCAGAACTAAATTCTTTCACGACCGATCCATACACAGAAATTTTTTTGTCTCAAGACAAAAAGCTCTTCTCTACAATTCGAGGCTTAATCTCTTTGTTGAAAAATTGAAAACTTGTTGGTAAGGCTTTTCATTGTGCACACTGTAGTTTCACACGGTGCGGTAGAAATTTTTTATCCGAAGAATGGTAAAATATTCAAAGTAAACGGATAGAAACTGAAACCATTCTTGACCACAGAATCAGAGTCACAGGAGGAGAAAGTCATGGGTCACTTTGACTCATTTTATGAGTGACTAGGGTCTACCACAATCTTCCCATTGACCGTTAATGAAAAAACAAATAAAAAGGGGATTAAGATAAAAAATATAAAAAATAATAAAACAAAACAAATAAAAATAGGACCTTTTTTTGTAAATAACCATAATTTTTCTTTGTAAAAAACAGAAAACCTTAATCCTACTTTAGAAAATATTTTCTAAGGTAGGGTTAAAAATGGAAAGTACCAAAATATTCCCCTTATTTAAACCTTTCTCCTCTCTCTTCCATGCCTCGAACTAAAAATCCCTTACTCAAATCTGAGAGAGAGAGAAGGCGTCACCATCTCCAAAAATCTCAACCTCTGTTCTCCAAAATCTGTCGCGCCCGACCTTTTTTGGCCGCGTTTTCGCGGCTCCTCTGAAGATTCCTGAGCGCCGTCAAGGGTCTCCTTCATTGATTTAGTGCGTAGATCCCATATCTACTACTAATCCTCTGAAATTACTGTCTGGGCTGCACGAAGTAGTCTGCACTTGGATTTTTCCCCCATGGTTTTTGGGGGAGGTTTGCAATTCTTGCTTCCCTTAATCCATCTATTTACAGTTTTATTTATACCATGGACCCTTCTATTTTTTCTGAGAAAGAATTTTCACATATTTTCGTTGATGTCAATGGGTATGGACCATATTCTTGGATAGGATTAGGGAATGAAATTGGTATAAACTAGTTTATAACAATGCCAATATTGATGCTTTTATTGCCTTGAACTTGTGAAGAAATTCTACTTGGGTATAGACACCACCACCATAGAAGTAGATCACAACCAATTTCTTTTACACTTGGGACCTCTTAGTCACATTTGCAGCTATAGAGGAAGTAACATAAATTCTCGTCTCTCCTCAGCATGCTGCATCACTTTCTTTTATTGACTACATGTCGTTGATGGGTGTGCGATGCACTGAGTTAGAACGTGATCTCAAGGCGAGTACCACATTTCAAAACTTTTATTGCGTTAGACGATGGATCCAATGTGTAATATTTTAGGCCTTGATCACACCACATCGTTAACCGATCTGTACTTCAGATTATATATAGTCTCATTACTAGGCAACATACGGTTTGTTTGAACACAGTCATCTTGTGACAGCTCATAGCAAATTTTCAACGCATTGGGGGTGTCAAATACTCTCTACCGATTATTGTGACTCATCTGGTAGAAACTTTCTATGGACAAGGAAGTTTCAGGGTATGTCGAGTATTTGTATCTCCTGAAAGAATAATCAGTGCGTATAGTAGTTGTTTGCACTCTATTAGGACTCCTATAGTCCTACCTGAGGATGTTCATGCTGAGAACTCCTTAGAGGAACAGATTAAGGAGAAGGATGGCCTGACTTTTGGCGACAGCCACCACCCACTGAGATGCATGCCTTCATGTCTTCTATATGTAAAGGCATGAAGAAGATCTTTAGAGTGTAGATTCGTCTGAGGAGACAAATGGAAGAGTAAATTGCTCGACTGCATTGAATAGAGTAGGGTTTGCGATGTTCACGATCGGCCGGTCGAAGCAGTTTGGCCGGACCGAGTCGTCAGAGGAGGTGACACGTTACCTTTACCCATTTCATGCATTTTTGCATTTCATGTCATACATTAGGGTCAATGCATGAGATAGGTATGGGGGAGGGAACAAATATAGGATTTTCTCTTTATTTCTTTTTCATTTTTAGTTTTTTATATTTTAGGTTATTTTCTAGATTTTCTCTTTTTAGGTTATTTTCTAGATTTTTTTTCCTTTTTCACTTCGTTATAAGATAATTTTTTAGATTTCTTCTTTTGTATAAAACTCGTTTTCTTTTCTTTTTACAAAATTTTTTGAAATAAGGGTAAAACTTTTAATATATTTTTAAGAAAATTAAATTGATCTTCGAAATTAAGAAAATAAAAAATAATGACTTCTTAAACGTAGTAAAAAATAATGAATTTTATTTAAAATTATAGGATAAGAAAGAAAGATTGAAAAGATAATTTGATCTTACATTTTTGCCCTTAGAAAATATGTACTCCACACTTACACATTTTTGCCTTAGGATGGAAACAAAGAATTAAAATGTCATAAAAAAATATATATGTATATAAAAAAATAACCACTTATTAAAGTTGGGTAGATATGCCTCAAGAAGTATGATTATTCACGCTTAATAGCGGTTAAATAGATAAATAACTAACACAAACAAATAAAACTCCTTAAAATTTTGTGGCGTTATTTACTCGAGTCTTTAAGATCGAGGGATGTTTTCTCATCTGGTGCCCTAAAACCATCTGGTTTGGGAGTCACCTGCTAAAAGCTTACTACCTGGGTAAGCTAGAAAGCTTAAGAAAACAAATATATATATATATATATATATTATATATATATATATATATATATATATATATATATATATATATATATATATAGTGAGTTGATCCCTTAAGAACGGTTCTCACGGATTCCTGTGAGAACTTTCACGTGAGCCGTCAGATCTGATAGAGATCTGATTTTATTTGATTTGATCTTTTAGATCCGACACCCCCATGAAATTCTCACAGGAATCCGTGAGAACCGTTCTTAGGGGATCAGCTCCCTATATATATATATATATATATATATATATATATATATATATATATATATATATATATATATATATATATATATATATATATATATATATATATATATATATAATGGCTTGATGGTTGGAATTGAAATCCCAAAAAATCTATACTATCACAAAGTGCATATTATCTAAGTATCATGAAAGATCAATTATTCAATTCAATTTTGAATTCTTACTTTAATTGATGACAAGATCTTGCACCAAGACTAAATTTAAGGACGAATAATTTTTGGTAAACTTATAACCATAGATCATTTTTGCTAAAAAAATTTCGAAAATTTCTCTCTTTCATAATGTGTTTTCAAAAATACTAATATTTGTTTTCTTTATTTATAATTTTGTGGGTGCTAGTAGCTGAAAACTCTCATGAGACAAAAATCTTATAGGGAAAACCTAAAAGTTTAACGGCTTACTGCACACGCTCAGTGCAGTCGCGTCACCTGCGAAAGTAGTGTAATAAAACTCTTAGTTTATTTTTTCTTTTTCTTGTTTTGCTAGGGTACGAGGAAAAAATAGGTATGAGGGTGTGATTAGTTTACGATTCTGCATATTTTTCTATATTTCCCTGCCTATTTATTAATAAAACTCTGCTACTAAATATTTCTTCTCATGTGTATAGGGATAATTAAGGAAGAAAGCAAAACTGAATTATGGGCTAATAATTGCTATTTTAGAGATAATTTCGTGAATTTCTTGAAGCTCAAGCAAAACCCAAATTGAATACCATTTGAAGCCCAAAATTCATAGCCCAATATGCTCTATATTGAGAGATGAATTTAGAAACTGATAAAGATCCAGAAGCTTCGTCAGCTGGGAGAATACATGGCCTCAAATTCAAGATCAGGGGCCAAGATCTTGTCACATTTGCGAGTCGCGTTTGCTCGGCAATAGCTGCGCAATCGCGGCTTGATCAGATACCTTGATCTTGATCTTGGAAAGGTGGCTTCGTTTCTTACTCCCCAAGCTTTCTAGCCCTATAAAAGGAGGAGCAACGTCACAGAGAGAGGGGGTTGAAGAGCAGAGAATTCTCTAGGCCTTTTCTTTAGTATTTTCTCATGTATTTTGCTTTCCATTTTCTCTAACTTAGATTTGATCCAGAAAAGAGAGATGATTGTGTAATTGAATCAGTGGCAATTCAATACAAGGGTCTTTTCTTCTCTTTTTTGCTATTTTCTTTTGAATGTTTTTCACTTACTTCTAGTTATTGATTTCATGTAACTAACTTCCTTCTAGTGTAATTCTGCTAACATGTTTTCATTTGCTTGTTCTTTTTCTTTGTCTAACCAACTTTCTAACCATTACTAACTAATCACTAGCACTATTAATCACTAACACTTGGATGAATAACTCAAATGATTCATTGGATGCATCTATTGTAACCTTACATTCTTGCAAGTTTTTTTGATTTCCCAATGAAGATGAGTGCTAACTTCTCTTACTAAGTTGTGTTGATTCTCCCAAATAATTCATATGTACCTTGTTTTAGAAGATGGGTTATCACTTTGATTAATGCTAACAATTTTATGCTCAAGTTTCTTATTTCATGCTAACTAACCAATAACCTTGATGATTTAATGAACTTGCTAATATTATTATGCATGAGTTCTTTTGTGAATCACTAATCTTATGTTCCATACTTGGGTGCCGATCAAGAGTCGATTATCCATCGAGGTAACACTATCAAGTTAGACAAGATTACTCCATCAATTTAGATATCGTTTAATCTTGAAGAACCAAAGTGTATACTTTACCAATGAATTCTAATTGAGACACAATTCATCTCAAGGGTTAGTATGTTAATAGTGCATAGTTGATTAGTTAGCCATGACTCTTCTCCTATATTTAAAACTTCTCTTTTAAAAGCAAACTTTGTATTTCATTTTTCTCTATACTTTTTTCCTTAAATCTTTTTCTAAACTTATTTTATTTCATTTTCTTTCTACCTTACACTATTTTTCCATTTTAATTTTTCAAAATCATTTTTTTTTCTTAAGCTCTTCTAAAACTATGTGTTTTCTACCGCTTTCTACTTTCACACTTCGCATTTTTTTTTATTTCACATTTTTTCACAAACCAATCACTTTCACTTTGTTTTCACTACCTCAACCATTTTCAATAATCATTTTCACACTACTCTTCTCTTTTTTATTCTTTTTTTTTTTTTTGAAATGAAGAAGAATATCTTAAAACAAACAGCGAAGTCAAACATAATGTTTTTATTGCTTCTCCTCCTTGTGTATACGATCCATATATCCGACTTAGTTATTACAGTAGATTCGAAAAAATATTAGCACCTTTCTCAGCACACAATCCACGTTTGAACTCGCACATTTTTGTGCACTGTTTCCGTTTCCAGTCGAACAACCTTTAATTGGGACAAATTAAAAAAAAAAAGGAAAAGACATTCTAACATTATTACCCAACCCGAAACTGATCAAGTTATTACTGCTGTGTAGCTCTCATCATTCTCATCAGCACGCAATGCAGCATCTAGCTAGCAGCAGCTTTGCTACAGCTCTCCATGAGTTTTGCGACGAGCCTGACGGCCTTGACGGCCTCATTGTTCTCATCAAGCAGCGTGGGCATCGTCCCGGTCTTGGTGAAGGAGTCGATGCAGGACTGGATCCGGTCGAGGGCCGCGTAGAGGTAGTTGGTGGCTTGCACGTACCCTCCCTTCTCGAAGCCGGGCAGGGCCTGCTCCAGCTTGCTGAGCCCCCCCGAGTAGGAGCTGCGGCACATGGTGTAGGTCGTCTGCTGGGCCTTCGTCACCCCGGGCTCCCCCGCCAGCTGATCGATCCTCCCCACCGTGCGCTGGAAGCTGGCCAGGGTCATGTCAACAGCCATCCGCATCAGGGCGTTCACGTCCGCGCCCTGGCTCTTCGGGTTCGACTTCAGGAACTTCACGCAGAACGGGTAGTACTGCTGCTCGGGGACCACTTCATTGCAGGTCTCCTCGACCTCGGGGACCGCCGACGAGAGAGAGATTTGGAGTAGGACGGTGGCCAACAAGAAGAAGGAGGAGGAGGAGATGGTGGTCTTCATGATCCTGTTGAGGTTGTACCTGCTGCTGTGTTATTCTCTCTGTTGCATTATATATATGAGTTTGGTTGGTTATTTTTGGACGAAATTTTGGACGGTAAAAGAGGGAGGTTTTCTGACTTTAGTTAGTTACAAACTCAGGTGGTCAAAAAAGAGTGTTTCGCGTTTGAAGGAGAAGGAAGGAATGGGTCGTATCTCATTGTGAGTTGGGATCCTCTGGCCATCAACTTTTTTAGGAAGATAACAGGGCGGGTGAGCGTAGCCAAGTCAAACAAAGCTAAAACTCATAAAACAAATACTTGCAAATAGAAAAATTAGTGATTTTAACAATGCAAGGGCCCATTGACACAATGAGCCTGGCTGGGAAACAGGCCCGTGGGCCTAGTCGGGCTACAACACAACGTGTTGGTGTAGCCCTTGAGAGGTTAGAAAGCTCCGGGTTGCCCCTTCATAAACGCTGCAGAAGGCCTTTCTTTCCAACCATGACAAGTCTGCACGACCATGTGTCGATGGCTGAGGTTTCTGATGACCTCTCGGCACTTTGAACTCTGATCTCTAGTATTTGGGGTTGCTGCAAGGCCCAAATTTTAGATGTTCCAGAGTTTCGGAGCATTTTGTTGCTTTTTTCTAGAAGTGCTGCTTTTTTGACATTTTGGGGTTTTGATTAACTGATGTTTGTTCTTTTTATTTTTTTCCCTCTCTTTTTATATCTGTATATGCATTGATGTTTTTGTTGTATTTTTTTTTTTTTTTTGATATTATGACTTTTCTAGAATATTTCATTAAAAACTTTTCTAGAAATTTTTTTTTTTTTTTGGGTGGGGGTGGGGACCGAGATCACTGGCTGTAAACTATACAAATATTAACAGTCACATATCAAAGTTTACACCACAGTCCAAATAAGTAGTTATCACGATGTAGGTACGAGCATCAATAAAACTATTGGCAAGTTGCAGATACACAACAGAAAATCAACAGTCACAATAGTTGAGGGGCATTCGTCCGCACGAAAAAGCCCGAAATCTCTCAATCTCTTTCACAATTTTAAGGTACTTCAAGATTTTTTGGATACTTAAGTAACCATTTTTGGTATTTATTCCAACTAAAGTCTTTACAAACCTGCAATTCTGTAAAAACATTGGTCTTTTGTTGCTTTTAATGCTGAAATCCATCTTAAAGTGATAACTACTCATGTTTTTTTTTTTTCCTTGTCAAAAATAAGAAAAAAAATTCAAATAAAAGTTAAGACTGATACTGACCTCCACCTTTTATATGTATTCCAACAATAAAATTCACGAGCTCGATTCAGGTGTGTAACTCATATACATACATTAGGTAAGCCAATCATAAGATGCCATGTGTACTGAGTATATAATTGATTAACAACGTTTAACTTTCTGTTTGTCTCAAAATGAAAACTAGCAGAAAAACACCTCCTCTGCTACCGACATCGCCTAGTACTCTGACCAGGCGGTCCTCGCGAACCTCAACTGGGGCATCGACACCCTTGAGGACGTCATCGCCACCTCCAACCCCGAGGCCAAGCTCGCCCGCTTTGACCACGCCAACGACATGCTCTAGGTTTGTGCCATGCTCGAGCCCCATCACTCCACCGCCAGCGTCCCCAACTCCTACCTTCCTCCTAGGCCACCTCAACCTCGACTATCTCCACGCCCTCCACGACTATCGTGACGTCATTATCCTCCACATCCTCCTCATGTTTGGTGACGTACATACGGAGACGTTATGACGACGTACATACGCAGGGTGAAAACACCCTCGCGCGTACGTTAAACCTCAGTACAGGAAATATCCTCCAAATACACAAGAGTTCCAGCATTAAATAAATACAAGAATACCTATAGAAAAGATCAGTGAGCATGATAGATAAAGAAACAGAGACAAATAAGGAAATAAGACAAAAGAATCAAGATACCTATGAATCGTATAGGTGACAAGTCCCCTATGTGAATCCAATGACATATCTGACAGTATGATACCCGAATCTCCAACCTGTGCACGCAAACCCAGGGTCGTCAGAAAGCGACCTAGTGAGTGGTAAAATGAAGGAAGCAGTAAGATATACGATAGTAGGCATATAATGAGCAGTAGAAAGATAAACATGTCATATTTTAACATCATCCCTACCTAGCAGGTTATCATCGAGTCATGTCTACAGTAGTATCCAGTTTTATAAAATAAATAAGGAACATACAGATGTGCAGCATGCAACAGAACCATACTACCGGATTGTGCATATGCAGTAATGATGTTCACAAGGTATACATAAAGTAGAGTATATGCAATGCAGAATATAGATGTACATGAGTAGCGTACAGAAAGTGTAACATGTATCAGGAAGTGTAACAAAGTATACAGGTAACATGATAAGGGATAACTGGTCAGAACTAGTAACAAGTACAACTAAACAATATGATACATGTATTGGGCAAATCATGTTCTTTATACAATAATAACAATCAGTACCACATAGTATTTTAATCATTATCTTTCAGTGTCCCATACCACTGGCAGTTCATACTGGAACCCGCACCCCAGTCGAACCCATCCGGACATGGCCTACGGGTACCATTATCTAAACGAGAGAGTGACTAAATAACAAGTGTTCCCGACGTCACTATTGTTTATACTGTTTTATTATGTTAATTGGAAACCCAATAGTCAAGGAGCTCTAATCAGGTGGGTGTACCCCGTGCATACCTGGGATCATGACCTTAAACAGACCCCTAGCTGCTGAGCCAGGACCAGCCCGCTAAGGCTGTAACATGTAACAGGAACTCAATGAGCTAAAACAATAACAGGAAACGGGAACTCATGAGTTATAACAGACGGTAGGCAGCACTACCCCGTCCCCTGCAGTAGGACAAACAATGATCCAGATATCCACCCGACAAGAGCTAGTCAACCGTCAAGTCTCCCCCAACCCCATCTTATAGTTCATACATTTAATCTACACAGGGTATCAGGAACAAGAACAGTACATGATACATGTAATACGATAACAGGACATGAGCTTTGTTGATAGCACGAAACACGATATGGAAAACGGGAAACAATAGATGTGGGATTCTAGAGGTGGCCCCAGTGGCTTGAATCCACGTGGCACTTGGTTCCACACATCGCATATCAACAGCTCACATGTCCAGTAACGGGAATATCAATATCAGAACGAGAAATAATCATGTAACGGAATACAAGACGAACTACTTATGTAATAATAATCCATGTGACATAAACAATAATCAATATAACGAGAATACAAGAGTATCAATGAACAATAATATAATCCATGATCCATGTAACAGAAATACATAGACACTCAATGCATGTAGACCGATGAGTCTATATAACAGTGGTATAAGAACATGAAGTAACTGTGTATAGCATATCTATGTAGCGGTGTCTGGTGTAATAGCATATCAGTGTATCAGTGGTTTACGAACATGCAGTAATAGTGGCGTGAAGATCTGTAGCTGTATCATAGTGAGAGATGGACAAGGAACAACATGAAATAATGGTATTTAATGTAAGTATTCAGTGTATTAGCATGTCCGTGGAACGGTGATACTGGCACGTGAAATGACAGTGTCGAGTATCCATGTATCAATGGTCATGAACATGAAATGATAGTATCCTGTATAGTGTATCAGATTTTGACATGCAATACCATGTCCAGTGTATCGGTGGGTCGATAATGGTGCCAATGTAATAGTGATAATGTCTGGTATAATGGAGTGCGCGTGTATCAGTATACATATAGCAGTATTACGTAACCATAATAAATGTACATGAAATAACAAGGTCCAGTGCTGTGATAGAGACGTAACTATAATAATTCTTACAGTATTAATCAAAATGGAAAATCAATCACTTCACTAATTAAACATGAATAAAAAAATTTATAAAATAAAAGCACTCACAAACTAGTCACGAAAAGGTAGCTCTCTTTCCCACGATCGCAACGGTTTCAGGATCGTCCAAATCGGAGTCCGCATGATCCAGATATCGCCCGAACACCAAAAGAATAAAACAGGGGTTAAATATGTAATAGTTGAGATTCAAAATGTAATAATATTTTTAGCTGGGGGTTTTATGAAATATTACCTTTCTGGTTTTTGGATGCGGGTTTGGACTCTGAACGGGTCGGGTTTGGATCCAATACCCAAACCCATAACTTAAGTTAAATGGATATTGGGTAATTTGGGTTAATGGGTACCAACCCATAGGGTCATTGGGTTCCAAATCCAACCAAAAGGGTTAATGGGTTCGGGTTTACACCCGAACCCATCAACAGAGCAGCAGCGGCAGCAGCAGCTGCTGCCTTTGCGAGGAATTGGCCGGCCGGCAGGGCTGGACGGCGGTACCCGCCTTGGCCCCTGCTGGGCATGGCCGGCGGCACGAGGGGGGAAGGGGATTGAGAGAGAGAGCAAGAGAGGGGGAGAGGAGTTTACAGTAGAAGAAGAAGGAGAAGAAAAAGGAAACAAAAAGAAGGAGAAGAAGAAGAAGAAGAAGGGGAGAGGGTGGCGCCCGGGCTGGTGGCGCCTGGCCGGGGACGCGGCAGCGCGCGGCCACCGATCGTCTGACCGCGGGCGTGGGTTAAACCCGCCCCCTGGCCTGGAACAGTGAGAGGGGGAGAGAGAGTGAGAAAGATATGAGAGAGGGAGGGAGTTAAGGTGGGAGAATTGAGAGTAAGAGAGAGTAAAGAGAGGGGGTTTTATTTAAAGAGGAGAGAGAGAGGCGGTGGATGGGTTTAGGCGGACGATTAATGGCAGTGGGGGAGGAAGGCTGTAGAAAAAGAAAGAGAAGGGAGAAAGAAATAAAGTAAGGATTAATTAATAAATATTATTTTAATAGGTTAAAATTTGCCTAGTTCCAAACAGTCCCAAAAAATTCTGTAAAATAGATAATATTACATGGAAGGGGAATGTGAAATTGGATTCATGAAATAAAGTCCGATTTGCAAGTTAAAAATCCTAGAGTGTATCGCCGATACTGGTTGACACCGGTTTGGCTCGATTTTCGATAAATTCAGAAAAATCTCCAAAAATATCATAACATAGAAAATATAATTCTAAGACATAAGGTGAAAGCAGATTCTCAAAATTTAACTTCATTTGTGAATTAAAAATCGTAGAGCCGATTATCAGTATCGGTCGACACCGACTACGAAGATTTTCCAAAATAATCCAGAAAAATTCCAGAAAATTCTGAAAAATCTGAAATATTAGAAAATGATATTTGAAACTGAAATCAACTAAATCTAACTATCAGAAAGGTCAAATTAATATTATACGCGTATCGCGTACTGATATTGTGATACGTACATCAGGGAGTAGGGGGTTACATTTCTCCCCACCTTATCAGGTGTGAGAACAATATTTCTAGCCCCAAAGCCTAAATGTTACGGGCATACGACGCTTCCGCTGCGCACTTTGATATCTATAATACACTCGAAGTGGAGAATTATTGTAGTGAACTAACGCTAACGGATTGGAAGCAATAAGATGAAAAGAAAGCGAGAAGGAAATCAGATATTATGATTGACAATTGTAAGAAAGGAATAGAACAGAGAATGAATTGTCAATAACATGGTATTCTTGTACTCGCCGCTGGAATCCCCAAATGCAGATACAGATGAGTTGACATCTGGATTTGACAGTACTGTTAGTACGAGCCAGAGCATTGACCCAGGTGGTTACCCACACCAGGTGTGAACCTAGGCTCTGATACCACTCTGTAACGCCCCGATCCCAAGGATACGGAGACGTTATGGCGACGTACATACGCAGGGTGAAAACTCCCTCGCGCGTACGTTAAGCCTCAGTACAAGAAATATCCTCCAAATACACAAGAGTTCCAGCATTAAATAAGTATAAGAATACTTGCAGAAAAGATCAGTGAGCATGATAGATAAAGAAATAGGGACAAATAAGGAAATAAGACAAAAGAATCAAGACCTATGAATCGTATAGGTGACAAGTCCCCTATGTGAATCCAATGACATATCTGACAGTATGATACCTCGAATCTCCAACCTGTGCACACAAACCCAAGGTCATCAGAAAGCGACCTAGTGAGTGATAAAATGAAGGAAGTAGTAATATATACGATAGTAGGCATATAATAAGCAGTAGAAAGATAAACATGTCATATTTTAATATCATCCCTACCTAGCAGGTTATCATCGAGTCATGTCTACAGTAGTATCCAGTTTTATATAATAAATAAGGAACATGCAGATGTGCAGCATGCAACAGAACCATACTACCAGATTGTGCATATACAATAATGATGTTCGCAAGGTATACATAAAGCAGAGTATATGCAATGCAGAATATAGATGTACATGAGTAGCGTACAGAAAGTGTAACATGTATCAGGAAGTGTAACAAAGTATACAGGTAACATGATAAGGGATAACTGGTCAGAACTAGTAACAAGTACAACTAAACAATACGATACCTGTATTGGGCAAATCATGTTCTTTATACAATAATAACAATCAGTACCACATGATATTTTAATCAATCTCTTCCAGTGTCCCATACCACTGGCAGTTCATACTGGAACCCGCACTCCAGTTGAACCCATCCGGACATGGCCTACGGGTACCATTATCCAAACGAGAGAGTGACCAAATAACAAGTGTTCCCGACGTCACTATTGTTTATACTGTTTTATTATGTTAATTGGAAACCCAATAGTCAAGGAGCTCTAGTCAGTTAGGTGTACCCCATGCATACCTGGGATCACGACCTTAAACAGACCCCTGGCTGCTGAGACCAGGGCCAGCCCGCTAAGGCTGTAACATGTAATAGGAACTCAATGAGCTAAAACAATAACGGAAAATGGGAGCTCATGAGTTCTAACAGACGGTAGCCAGCACTGCCCCGTCCCCTGCAGTAGAACAAACAATGGATCCAGACATCTAACCGACAAGAGCTAGTCAACCGTCAAGTCTTCCCCAACTCCATCTTATTAGTTCATACATTTAATGTACACAGGGTATCAGGAACAAGAACAGTACATGATACATGTAATACGATAATAGGACATGAGCTCTGTTGATAGCACGAAACACAATAACGGAAAATGGAAAACAATAGATGTGGGATTCTAGAGGTGGCCCCCGTGGCTTGAATCCACGTGGCACTTGGTTCCACATATCACATATCAACAGCTCACATGTCTAGTAACGGGAATATCAATATCAGAACGAGAAATAATCATGTAACGGGAATACAAGACGAACTACTCATGTAATAATAATCCATGTGACATAAACAATGATCAATATAACGAGAATACAAGAGTATCCATGAGCAATAATATAATCATTATCCATGTAACAGAAATACATAGACAATCAATGTATGTAGACCGATGAGTCTATATAATAGTGGTATAAGAACATGAAGTAACTGGATATAGCATATCTATGTAGCGATGTCTAGTGTAATAGCATATCATTGTATCAGTGGTTTACGAACATGCAATAATAGTGGCGTGAAGATCTGTAGTTGTGTCATAGTGAGAGATGGACAAGGAACAACATGAAATAATGGTATTTAATGTAAGTATTCAGTGTATTAGCATGTCCGTAGAACGGTGATACTGGCACGTGAAATGACAGTGTCGAGTATCCATGTATCCGTGGTCATGAACATGAAATGATAGTGTCCTGTATAGTGTATCAGATTTTGACATGCAATACCGTGTCCAGTGTATCGGTGGGTCGGTAATGGTGCCAATGTAATACTGATAATGTCTGGTATAATGGAGTGCGCGTGTATCAGTGTACATATAGCAGTATTGCATAACCATAATAAATGTACATGAAATGACAAGGTCCAGTGCTGTGATAGAGACGTAAACTATAATAATTCTTACGGTATTAATCAAAATGGAAAAGCAATCACTTCACTAATTAAACATGAATAAAAAAATTTATAAAATAAAAACACTTACAAACTAGTCACAAAAAGGTAGCTCTCTTTCCCATGATCGCAACAGTTCCAGGATCGTCCAAATCGGAGTCGCATGCTCCAGATATCGCCCGAACACCAAAAGAATAAAAGAGGGGTTAAATATGTAATAGTTGAGGTTCAAAATGCAATACATATTTTTAGCAGGGAGTTTTATGAAATATTACCTTTCTGGTTTTTGGATGCGGGTTTGGACTCTGAACGGGTCGGGTTTGGATCCAATACCCAAACCCATAACTTAAGTTAAATGGATATTGGGTAATTTGGGTTAATGGGTACCAACCCAATAGGATTATTGGGTTCCAAATCCAACCAAAAGGGTTAATGGGTTCGGATTTACACCCGAACCCATCAACAGAGCAGCAGAGGCAGCAGCAGCACGACGAATTGGCTGGCCAGCATGGCTGGCCGGCGGCACCCGCCGTGGCCCCTACCGGGCATGGCCGGCGACACGAGGGGGAAGGGGATTGAGAGAGAGAGAGAGAGAGAGAGAGAGGGGGGAGAGGAGTTTACAGTAGAAGAAGAAGGAGAAGAAAAAGAAAAGAAAAAGAAGGAGAAGAAGAAGAAGAAGAAGAAGGGGAGAGGGTGGCGCCCGGGCTGGTGGCGCCTGGCCGGGGACGCGGCGGCGCGCTGCCACCGGTTGTCTGGCTGCGGGCGTAGGTTAAACCCGCCCCCTGCCCTGAAACAGTGAGAGGGGGGAGAGAGAGAGTGAGCGAGAAAGATATGAGAGAGAGAGAGAGAGTTATGGTGGGAGAATTGAGAGTAAGAGAGAGTAAAGAGAGGGGGTTTTATTTAAAGAGAGAGAGAGGCGGTGGATGGGTTTTGGCAGTGGAGTAATGGCGGTGGGGGAGGAAGGCTGTAGAAAAAGAAAGAGGAGAGAAAGAAATAAAGTAAGGATTAATTAATTAATATTATTTTAATAGGTTAAAATTTGCCTAGTTCCAAACAGTCCCCAAAAATTCTGTAAAATAGATAATATTACATGGAAGGGAATGTGAAATTGGATTCATGAAACAAAGTTCGGTTTGCAAGTTAAAAATCCTGGAGTGTATCGCTGATACTGGTCGACACCGGTTTGGCCCGATTTTCGATAAATTCAGAAAAATCCCCAAAAATATCATAACGTAGAAAATATAATTCTAAGACATAAGTGAAAGTAAATTCCAAAATTTAACTCTGTTTGTGAATTAAAAATCGTAGAGCCGATTATCGGTATCGGTCAACACCGACTACGGAGATTTTCCAAAATAATCCAGAAAAATTTCAAAAAATCTTGAAAAATCTAAAATATTAGAAAATGATATTTGAAACTGAAATCAACTAAATCTAACTATCAAAAAGGTCAAATCAACATAATACGTCGTATCGCGTACTGATTCTGAGATACGTACATCAGGGAGTAGGGGGTTACACAGAGGATGAACCTTCTGGACGGTAGTTGCCCAATTAGGGATGAGCCAAGCAGTTGCCTGATTGAAAATGAACCTTTTAGATGGTAGTTGCCCGAACTGGGTGAAACTTGAGAGTGGTAGTTGTCTGATCAGGGATGAGCCTTCTAGAGGCAGTTACCTAATCAGGGATGAGCCTTGAGAGTGGCAGTTGTCTGATTGGGGATGAGTCTTTTAGAGGACAGTTGCCCAATAAGGAATAAGCCAGAGAGTGCCAGAGGCAGATACTTGTGTAACCATTCTCGAGTGGGGCTTCTTTCCTCAGAATACACAGATGGAGGTCTTCGAGTGAGGGGAGCCCTCAGCTACAGAGTAGGACTGACAGTGGCCTGACTAGGGAGAAGCCAGAATAATTTCAAAGATGAATGCATATATTATCGTTCTCGAGTGGGGGGTTTCCCTCCTCGAAAACATGCAAGTAGATGTCCTAGGAAAAGGCACTCGTGAGTAGCCGCTTAGGGAACTGGCGAGCAGGTTCCACAGATTCTGAGAAGGTTGTAGGGAAATTATCAAGAGTCACAATGTATTATACATTGAAATGAGATCCTTTACCCATTAGATGTTTTTATTTGTAGGTTTGGTGTTGTCAACCACTCGATACTGAGTGACCATATGATGTGGTCAGCCGGAGACGGGGTCGCTTGTTGTCTTTCTATCTCAGAGGAAGCTCCGGGTGTAAGGATGAATTCCCAAGGATATCCTTGCTGGACAAATCTTCTAAATACTTATGGAAGGAATGACATTGGGAAGTCTGGTGTCCCTTGCAGTCAAAGAAGGAGCAGTAGTCTTTCGCTCCGAGACATGCAGGATCGTATCGCTTCGCTTCCGGACGCTTCACATAGGGTTGGCCCTTGATGGCCTAGAAGATGTCCTGGATCGGGAGCTTCATCAGAGTGAAGTTATCGTATGCCTAATAAGTTCGGAGTTGACTCTGCTGGTGGTCCAGGAATGGTTGCTTCTTGAAGGCACCATGCTCACGACCCTAGTTATTGACGAAGGGGTCTCCATGCTGGGACTTTGATTTTTCTCCGTCATTATCGTGGTTGAAAGATTGTTTGGCAGAGTTTTTCATTGCTTCCTCAACTAGATGTATAGTTGGGCTTGGTACAGGACTTCACTCCGACAGGTGATGTAGTGCTTCATCAGGTGCTTGTACAGTGGGCGGGTGATCGCAACCCACTGATGAACACGAGAGCAGAAATATCCTCGCTGCAGTTGTGTACTTTGCCTAGCTGATTCTGAAAGTAACCAATGTACGTCTTGACACTATCAGAGGGTCTCATCTTGACGAAAAGGAGATGACGATTGTTCTGCTTGAAATCCTGGCGGGAGGAGTTGTAGCACCCTGTACGTGTCACGACTTTTTCGACCGTATTGTTCAATTTTCTTCTAGTATTTGCTTTCGGGTTGTGATTACTCATCTTTTTGTTTACCGGATCTGGGTTGTCAGACCTAGAGTGAGCTCTGACCCGGATCGGGAACCCGATACCAACCTGTAGCTCGATTTGACCTTTCTGTTAGTCCGATTTGACCGGTTTCAGTTTCAGACACTGTTTTCTAATATTTTAGATTTTTCATGATTTTTTACAATTTTTCAAAAATTTTCTGCAAAATCTCCAAAACTGGTGTCGGTAGGCATCGCTGATCGATTCCCCGATTTTTAATTTTCAAATGGGATTGAATTTTTTAAAATAGTTTTCACATTACTTCTTAAAATTTCATTTTCTACCTAAATACATATTTTGAAATTTTTCTAAATTTATCAAAATTTGACCGATTCTAGTGTTGACTAGTATCGCCGGAAGATTCCAGAATTTTTAATTTAAAAAATATATTAAATTTCTCAAATTTGATTTCATTAGGCATCTTAAAATAATATTTTCTATTTTTCAGAATTTTTTGGAACGTTTCTGAAATAATCGAATTTTCGCCCTATTAAAATAATAATATTATTTATCGACAATTTCTTTTCTTACGTTTTTCCTTCTCTACTCCCCTGCTTTGTACTTTAAAAAATTATAATAAATAAATTAATTGATAATAAAATTTTTATACCATTTTATTTTCTTTTTTCTTATTTTTTCATTTTCTTTAATTTTCTTTCTTTTTCTTTTCTTCCCCTTTGACTTTCCCCATCCCGTGCACCCAGCCGCCTGCCCCCCTGCCACTGCCGCCAGCAAGCCGACTGTAGCCCCTCTTCCCCCCCACCATCCCCATTCATCATTTCTCTTTTCTTCTCCTTTTCTATTTAACCTTCCATTTTCCTTTTCCTTTTTATTTTCAAAATCCAAAAACAACTCCATTTTCTTCAAGAAAACAAACTAAACTAACCTCTCCTCATCACCACCACCTCTATCACCGGAGCCGCCGCTGCCGCCGCCGTCGCCCCTAGCCGCCGGCTACACACCCGCCCACCTCCCTACTTCCTTCTCCACTTCCATCAACCCCTAAAGCCCCTCCTCCTTCAATTTTAGCATAACCCATCTCCTCATCTTCCTTCTCTTCTCCAAAATTTATCCTCAATTCGACCAATTCCACCACTGTAACCACCCCATCATCACCTCCTCCTCATCCTCCAGCTCCCCACCACCTCTAACAATCACCACAACACCCATAACCACCACCACCTTCAACCACCACCCGCCACCTCCTTCAACAACACAAATAACAACAACAACCCCACCCTTCCCTTAGGGCCGGCGTGCGAGCGCCCCACCACCACCGGTGGCCCCGCCGCAGCCGTCCAGGGCCGTCGGCAGGTGGCCGGCCAGCCACCTTCCCCCTCCATTTCTTTTCTTTCTTTCTTTCTTCTTCTTTTTCTTTCTTTCTTTCTTTCCTTCCTTTCTTTTCTCTTTCTTTTCCCTAAATAAACACACATTTCCTCACTCCCTAAAATACCCTCCACCTCTCCCTCAAATTACTTTCCTATAATTACGCTTAATACCCCTCCCCTTTTAATTCCAAATTTATTTCTAAAAATACCATATTTTCTCTCTCTCCCCCTTCCTACAACTTTCTCTCTCCTCTCTCTCTCCTCTCTCATTCCCTCTCTAATATTTATATATATATATATAAATTTATATTTATGTATTTTAATATATAAATATGGGCTAGTAGCTTGCTCGCACGGGTTCGCAGATTTCTCAGACTTTAACCTGGTATTTCATCTCGGTATTAGGCGAGTACATTTCTTACTTTATTACCATCATTTCATGTTTAATAATTATTATCTTGCTTTTAATATATGATGTCACTTTATGCAAGTTAGTATATGTTATATAAATAATTATCATGTTTTATAAATAGCTGCCGGCCTTTATTATACCTTGTCGAACCGGTATTATGCCGGGTATGCCTAGATCTGCTCCCGCTTTACTCGGCTTCGCATAGCTAATTAAAAGACAAATTTATTATTATAAAAATGGTAGTGAAGAGTTTGAAATGTTTATATCGTTCTTCTGTATCATGTGATGTGACCGATTGATACCTGATATTTGATGTTGTGACTCTCACCGAAATATTAGTTACCTGACCCTGACATATTTATACTTGATATTTGGCATGCTATATTTGACACATGATACCCAACACCGGTACTTGCCATGCAATATTTGACACATGATACCCGACACCGGTACTTGCCATGCCATATTTGACACATGATACCGACACCGGTACTTGTCATGCTACATTTGACATATGATACCCGACACCGGTACTTGACATGTTATACTTGACACCTGACAACTGTATTACCTGGCATATTCATGATTATTATGTGACCAGACCTCTGGTACCCCTATACTCCTAAACTCTTGTATCTCCTATACTCATGTCCCCTGCACTGTTACTCTTGTTAATAGTACAATCATTCCGGCACCCGGTAGAGCATGCCTGGTATCGGGATGACGAGGATGTATCCCACGATCGTGCAAGCGTCCGGCGGCTCCTGAATGGAACTAAGTGCCAAACGGAGCAAAGTGCCACACCACACACGTGGTGGGGGCCACCTCTTGAGTTCGTGGGGGCCACCTCTAGAATCCATTCCCCACACACAGCAAAGTGTCACACAGAGCAAAGTGCCAACCACATACGTGGTGGGGGCCACCTCTTGAATCTGTGGGGGCAACCTCTTGAATCTGTGGGGCTACCTCCTGTATCAACCCTCAGAGCAAAGTGCCACATGGAGTAAAGTGCCACACCACACACGTGGTGGGGGCCACCTCTTGATACTGAAGGGCTACTTCCTCCCTCCTGCCTGTGCCGCCTGGTGTTAGCGTAATAAGCATTCTCAGTGCCTTTTAACACACACATATACAATGATAACTCCTAAAGCACGTGTTATTTAGTCTCTCCCCTATTCGAATAATGGTACCTACATATCGGAGTTCGAATGAGTTCTACTGGAAGTGTGGGCTCCAGTGTGAACTATCAGTATTGTGGGATGCCGGTAGGAAAGGGACAAGAATAACATGGGAATATAACACTGTTCGGAATTAGGAGTTTACTAGTATTCAGAGAGAGAGGGTTTAGAGTAAACCTTCGATGCTCATTTGTTGATGTTCAAAAACTCCAAATGTATTCACGGATTTACTTTACTCCTTCTGAATCACCGTCGTAGCACAAGCTATTACGGGTCGATTCCATAGGGAGAGTTTACGATAGAAGCATTCACGGTTTTGATATTGAGTTCGTTTTAAGAAGGAAAACGAAAGTTCTTCTATGTTTTTAAGAAAAACAAAGGACATAGAAAGTAGATGAAAAATTCTTTGTTGGTTTTGTTGAAGAAAGGAGAAAAAGATGAAAAGAAAAGCGAAATGAACTTGGATGTAGTTTGAAAAGAGAACTTTAAGAAAGGAAACTTTGAAAGACTTTGGGAAAGAAACCATGACTAGCTAACTCTCTAATTTACTAACTTACTAATCTCATAGGGTGATGCGTGCCTCATGTTGATTCATCGGCAAAGATTTATCTTGCTTGTTTAGTCAAAGTATTGTCCCATGTAGAGGATGAGTGATCTTCTTGGCTTGACTTGTCACCTCATTGATTCATTGGCTCCCGAGATAGATTTTCAGTGATGGAATCAAGGATAGTCACTCAAGGATATGCTAAGAAAGAAAATACAAGATTCATTAGTCCATCAAAGCTATAGTCAAGCTAGCATTGAAGTAAGAAAGTTGTACTACTAATCAATAGCATAATTAGGTGCTCCATCTTCATGTTCCATCAAGGCACTTGTTCTAAAGACAAGGCTCTAAATGAGGCTCACATGAATCATAAGGAATGGGAACAAGAATTTGCTAAGAATTAAAGTAACTCATCTTCATTGGGGATAATAGAGACTTGAAATTTGTAAGACTACAATAAAGCATCCAATGAAAAACATGAATTAGCAATCACCCAAGAGTTAGTAGCTAGTAAAGTTAGAGTTTAGCTAGTCATGTTAGAAAGTTAGCTAGACATTGAAGTAAAAAGCAAACAACAATTCATTGTAGAAGAAGATGCAATAGTAGTAAAAGCTTGAAGAAAATAATGCACTAGAATGAGAAAAGATTAGAAGAAAGAAGGATCAATTTTTGCATTGAGTTGTCACCTCTCTAATTACAAGATCTCTCACTCTCTCTCTCTTTTTGCTGAATTCTAGAAGGAGAAAGAAGATTACAAGAGCAACTAAAGAAAACTAGAGAAAATCCCAACAATTCTCTCAAAAATACAAAGCTCTTCTCTCCCCCTCATTACAGAGGCCCTAGGGGTCTATTTATAGGCTCCAGGGATGAGGCCCTCAAATCGCAGCCGCGGGATTAAACGCTAGCTCAACGGCCAGATGCTTGCCGCGGATCCGCGGCCAGAGCCGCGTTTCCGCGGCAGATTCTTGGCTGTTGTGCCAGCGATTTCTTCTGACATTCTGTTATCCTCCGTATGCCTTGCTGGACCTTCTAGAAAGTAGGGAATATCCGTGGACAAATCCAGACCTAGGCTTCTCCTTTGGGCTTCTTCTTTTGGGCTCTTTAATTAATCCCTTAATTCCTTAAAAATTCATTATTTATGGGCTTCATCTCCATTAATGGTAGACCTGAAAAAGAGAGAAAAAAGCAATAAAAATCTTATTTTTCTTTATATAAAGCATGTAGTGGAAAATGATACAATAATGAACTCCAATCACACCCCCATACCTAGCTTTTGCTCATCCCCGAGCAAAAAGAAAAAGAAAAAAGATCCTAGCTAAATTATTGAACCACTTTCGTAGGTGTCACGATTGCACTGAGCTCGTGCAACAAGCCATTAAACCTCTAGGTTACCCTAGAGGAGGAGTATCGTCTCCTGAGGGTTTTCAGCAGATTGCACCCACAAAATCCAAGAAAGAAAAATGTTAGTGAAGAAAAGAAATTATGATCCATGTTTTTTAAGAATTTCCTTGATCTATTGGTTTCTGGTTACCCTAAACTTGTCTTTCTTTTTATAAGTTTCTATTTAAAGTTTTGTCTTCAACTTAAGTTAAGTTTTTAAGGAATAGAGAGAAAACCGGATTTTGCATCAAGCCTAGCATATATACATCTATATATATGAGAAATTTTTCTTAGACTAGAATTCATTTATTTACTAATATACATTTATTTATTTATTTATTTATTTACATCTCCTTAGCTTTCTTAGGCTTTCTAATTTACCCATGTAGCGAGCCTTTTACTGATGACTCCCAAACCAGTCGGTCTTAGGGCACCAGATGAAGATACATCCCTAAGGTTCAAGAACTCGAGTAAACTAGGCCACGAATGCTAAGCACTTAACCACCTTTAGGCGTGACTGGTCATACTTCTTAAGGCACAACTAACCAGCTTAATTAGTGGTTAAGTTATTTATTTTATTTATTTATTTATTTATTTATTTATATTTTTCTTTATTTTTATTTTTTTTATTATATATATGTGTGTGTGTAAATAGAATCACTAAGTCTTTGATTAATCCCTCAATATGTTTAATGTATATAATGTTAAAGAGAGACTTAAAATCTAGCTATCTTTCTTATCCTTTATTCTTAACCTAAAAATCTAACAAAACTCCTCTTTTCAACTTATATTAAGAAATCTTAGTTTAGAATATCCCTAATTCCTAAGATCAAGTTTGATTCTTTAAAATGGATCAAATTTTTATCTTTTTTTTTTAAGGTTATCTAAAAAGAAAATGAAAAATCTAAAGAAAATGAAAAATCCTAAAAAGAAAATAAAAAATCCTAAAAAGAAAATGAAAAATCCTAAGATAGTATCTACCCCCCCATACCTATCTCATGCATTGTCCCTAATGTATGCAAGATAATGTATGCATGAAATAGGTAAAGAAACGGTGTCACCCTCTCTATCGTTTTGGACCAGCGGTGGTGCTCGGTCCAGCTGACTGTGAACGCCTAAGACCTTCCTCAATTCAGTCTAAACAAGACGTCTGCTCCTCAACTTGTTTACGCAATCGAATTTGTCCCCGGAATATTTTCTTCATGCCTCGCAAATGGTGGACATGAAGGCACGTGAATCTGCAGGGGGGTCCTGTTGCCAAAAAGCAGGCTCATCCTCTTCCTCTAAACTTTCCTCTGAAGAGAACTCCACTGGTGCATCTTCGGACTGGACACTAGGGGTCCAGACCGCATGAAGACAGCTATTATAGGCACTAGTGGCCCTCTTATGTGCTATGAATACCCTCTCATATGCGTCAAAAACATCATCTGGTAGGAAAGTCCTACATAGACGAGTTATCAGAATTGGGTGGAATACTTAGCACCACGTGTGCGTATAGATTGGCAATTATACAATGGAAGATTATTTTATTAATGCAGACCGTGTGCTGCCGAGTCATGAGGTCATGTATGATTTGCAGCACAGGCCTGTTGAAGGAGGTTGTGTGGTCCAGTCCTAAAATATTGCTTTGAATCCATCGACCAACGCAATGCACATTTCGAAAAGTGGTACTGGCTTTGAGCCCCCTATCCTGCTCTGTACAGCTAGCCCCCATGATAGACATGTAATCGATGAGAGGAAGGGGATCGCTATGATGTGGGTAACAAGGGACATGTGTGAGTTCCTCTAGTAGAGGAAGCGTGATAAAGATGTCACCCGTGGGCATATGAACCGAAATTGGTGAGTGTCAAAATTCACCGAAGTATGATCTATGGACGTGTAAAATAATTTGACTAACTCAGGACAGTAATATGCTTCGCTATTTGAATTATCATATATTAAAGCATACCAATCCCAAGCACGAATTCGATCTAGAAAAATATGCCCATACCCGTTAACATCACTAAGAATACGTGAAAATTTTTTTACCGCAAATAGTGATGGTGCCATGATAAAGGATGTAAAGCAACGGAAAGGTTTTAGAGAATAGAACGCAAACCACCCCCGGACTACGTGTGGGAAAACAAAATTTCAATTACAGAGAGCACTCGGATGTGAAAACAGATGTTCAGGCTCTGGATCTGAAGAGTGCAGAGGGCCGTGACTGCAGCAGAGTTTGGCGGTGCGTCAGAGAAGCACAGAAGGTCGCGGATGCGCGACTTCTGTCGAGAAAACGCGGCAGAGTTGAGGAAGCAGAGGGGGAGAAAATTTTGAGGGGCGGCGCTGGCTTTGGGTGTTTCAGATCTGGGTTGATAGCTAGAGTGAGGGAAGAGATACGGGATAGAGAATATTTATAGCTAGCTGAGAGAGATGAATTCCCTAAATTACCCTAGATGGAATTAGGAATTTACAACCCTAGGGTGATTTAAAGGAATTCATGGAGAGAGGAAAGTTCTTGGTGCCATTTAGCACCAAAGTCCACTTGTTTGTAGTTATTATATTTTTATTATTTTTTTCTTTTATAATTTTAATTTTATTTTTTTATTATTATTATTTACAGGAGGGGTTCCAAAATGATATGCAGGAGGTACTGGGAAAATGTACAAATGAAGTGGTCGCATGTAGACTGGGTCGCAAAGACCCAGTTCATGAACATCTTGTGACTCGAACTCTGTGGTGAAAAACGGCTTAAGGTGTTGATCGTTGACAGTGAAAGTATTGCCATTTTTTGAATCAAAAATTTCAATGGCACCATGAGAGAAGACTTTTTGAACGATGTATGGACCTGACCACCTGGTTTTCAATTTACCAGGGAAGAGGTGGAGTCTTGAGTTATACAACAGAACTTTTTGTCCTGAGACAAAATTTTCCGATAAATGGATTTATCATGGAAGAGCTTAGTTCTGTGTTTTGCAATTCGAACATTATCATATGCCTCGTTTCTCAGCTCTTCTAGTTCGGATATTTGCAATTTTCTCAAAGCACCGGCTTTGTTCAAGTCCAAGTTCAGCTGTTTCAATGCCCACATAGCTCGGTGTTCTAACTCCACAGGCAAGTGGCAGGGTTTTCCAAATACAACTCGATATGGAGACATACCGAGGACAGTCTTGTAAGCGGTCCTATATGCCCATAGGGCATCTGTGAGTTTGATGGACCAATCCTTATGATTCTGTCCAACGGTTTTCTCCAATATGAGTTTGATTTGTCTGTTGGTGACTTCCACTTGCCCGTTCGTCTGAGGATGATAGGTCGTGGATAATTTATGAGAAATAGAGTATTTTCGCATTAGGACTTCAAAAGCCCGGTTACAGAAATGACTCTCGTTATCACTAATTATCGCTCGGGGGGCTCCGAAGCGCGAAATGATATTTTCCCGTAAGAACTTGATGACAACTTGGTTGTCATTTGTCCTCGTTGGAATAGCTTCAGCCCATTTGAAAACATAGTCTACAGCCACCAAAATATATTGGTTGCCATAGGACAGAGGGAAGGGTCCAATGAAGTCAATGCCCCACAAATCAAAAATTTCGACCTCCAAGATGGGTGTAAGGGGCATCATGTCTTTCCGCGTAATTCGTCCCGTCATTTGACATCTGTCACAGAGCTTGCAGAAAGTATACGCGTCTTTAAAAAGAGTGGGCCAGTAGAATCCACTCTGAATTACTTTCTCAGCAGTTTTTTGTGGACCAAAATGTCCACCACAAGCTAACTTGTTACATAATGTCAAAACACTCTGGTGTTCATCCTTAGGAAGACACCTTCTTATTATCTGGTCAGGACAATATTTGAATAAATACGGTTCCTCCCAAAAGAAAAACCGCATTTGACTCATAAAGCGGTGTTTGTCCTGACCTGACCAATCGAAAGGTGTTCGCTCGGTTGCAAGGTAATTTTCTATATCAGCATACCAGGGCTCTTTACACATTGTAAAAATGTGTTCATCAGGAAAATTGTCATTTATTGGTATTGTCTTCTTTGGTGCATTGGGGATTCATGAAAGGTGATCTGCTACCACATTCCCAATGCCCTTTTTATCCTTGATTTCCAAATCAAACTCTTGCAAAAGAAGTATCCATCGAATAAGTCTAGCCTTTGCGTCCTTCTTTTGCATTAAGTATTTAAGGGCGGAGTGATCGGTTGTCCTGAACCCTAGTAGGTATTGACGAAATTTTTCCAACGCAAACACAACAGCTAAAAATTCCTTTTCAGTAGTTGTGTAATTGAGTTGGGCTTCATTCAGCGTCCTACTAGCATAGTAGATCACGTGTTGCCTATTATCAATACGCTGCCCTAGAACAGGGCCAATAGCATAATCTGAGGCATCACACATGATCTCGAATGGCCTAGTCCAATCTGGCGCAGAAATTATCAGCGCTGAGACAAGTCTACACTTAAGCTCCTCCCAGGCTTGTAAACATTCTTCATCGAATTTAAAGGGTACATCTTTTCCAAAGCGATTTATCAAAGGTCTAGCAATTTTGCTAAACCCTTGAATGAATCGTCTATAGAAACCGGCGTGCCTTAGAAATGATCTAATGTCTTTTAAGTATGTTGGCTCAGGGAGCTTTGTTATTACTTTCACTTTAGACTTATCAACCTCAATTCCTTTGTTTGAAACTTCATGCCCTAGAATGATTCCTTACTTGACCATAAAGTGACACTTCTCCCAGTTGAGTGTCAAGTTTTTCTCCATGCATCATTGTAAAACCAGCTTAAGATGGTACAAGAATTGTTCAAAGGAATCGCCATAAATCGAGAAATCATCCATGAAAATCTCCAAAAATCTCTCCACCATGTCTGAAAAAAGACTCAGCATGCAACGTTGAAACGTTGCGGGAGCATCGCATAGGCCGAAGGGCATTCTTCGGTATGCAAATGTTCCAAAGGGACAGGTGAAGGTGGTTTTGTCTTGATCTTCGGGAGCAATAGGGATTTGATTATATCCTGAATATCCATTCAGGAAACAGTAGTACTCATGTCCCGCTAGTCTCTCGAGCATTTGGTCAATGAACGGAAGGGGAAAGTGGTCTTTACGCGTGGCGGTGTTCAATTTTTGGTAATCAATACAAACTCGAATCTTCGTAGGAAGTCGTGTTTGTACCAATTCTTTCTTATCGTTTTCTACCACAGTAAACCCTGCTTTCTTTGGCACAGCGTGGACTGGACTTACCCATTGGCTATCGGATATGGGATAGATAATCTCATTGTCTAACAGCATCAAAATCTCAGCTCTAATAGCCTCCTGCATGATTGGGTTCAGTCTACGCTGTGGGTCACGTTTGGTTTAGCATCCTCCGTCAAATGAATCCGGTGTTGTACTATGGAAGGACTAATCCCCTTTATGTCAGCAATGGTCCAACCAATGGCTTCTCGATTTTCTCTTAACACTGTAAGAAGATCCTCTTCTTATTGTTTCGTGAGATGGGATGCAATGATCACGGGAAACGCTTCTTTCTCATTCAAGTACTGGTACTTGAGATAGTTGGGAAGAACCTTAAGCTCAGAAGAAGGGACAGGATCTATCAATGGTTGCTCTTTGTGCAAGGAAAGGATAGGGATGGTATTAGAGGCCCATTCCACAGTGGACTCAACAATCTGGTCAAGGTTGAAGTCATCAGACTCCAACTCATATTCTTCATCGGACTCATATTCAACCTCCATGTCATGTTCACTTGTTAATCCCTCGATTAAGTTTACTTCAAATGACTCATTATCCAAATCTCGAGGTTGTTTTCTCAGGTGGAAAACATTTACCTCTTTTATCATATCTCTAAAAGTTAGATGCATCGAGCCATTCCTACAGTTGATGATTGCATTTGCGGTGGCTAGGAAGGGTCGTCCTAGAATGACAGGCGTCTGAGCTCTGTGATTATGTACGGGTTGCGTCTCTAGAACAATGAAGTCTACGGGGTCCCCGACCTGTATTAGAACCTGTAATCTCCCCCTTGGGAATCTTTGCAGATCGATCAGCCAGTTGTATAGTAACTTTGGTTGGACGGAGGTCGCCTAACCCAAGTTGCTGATACACAGAGAAGGGAAGTAGATTGATGCTGGCTCCTAAATCAAGTAACGCCCTGTTGATCGTGGTATGTCCTATAATACAAGAAATGGTTGGACTCCCTGGGTCCTTATATTTCACAGGAATTGGCCCAGTGAGCAACTCACTTATGTTTGAGGCTAGGAAGACCTTCTTTGGGACATTTGCTTTCCTTTTCTTGGTGCACATTTCTTTTAAAAATTTGGCATATGATGGGACTTGTTGTATGGCATCAAGAAGGGGTACATTGATCTGAACCTGATTAAACATTTCCCTAATCTTCTCCATATGAGCATTCAGCTTTTGGTTTTCTAGCCTATATGGAAATGGTACAATAGGCTTATATGATTGCTCATTTGTCTTGTCTTTGTCATTGGATTTGGAAGTTGATGGTTGTGAACTTGGAGATGGATTGTCTTGAGTTGGTTGTACCAGAACAGGAGGTGTTGATATTGACACTGATTTGTTGGGTTGATTGAAAACCTTATTATCTATCCGCTTTCCAGATCTCAGAATATGAACAGTGTTGCATTGACTTGAGCCCATGTCTTCAACTTCATGCAGAGGGAAGGGGTTTTTTGGATTGGGCAATGGCTGACTTGGTAGTATTCCTTTTTGTCTTTCATTCAAAGAGTTAGCCAATTGACCTTTTGAACCTGTATCTTGTTCATATCCTGATGGTGGTTGGTCATCATTGAGACCTAGGTTTGGATAAGGTTTCAATCATTTTTTTCCAAATCTGACATTCTTTTATCTGGATGATTTTGTGTTTGTTGTTGCTGATATGTGGGTGGAAGTTTGCCAGAAATTGTGTGGATTCTGATATGATTGGAAATTTGGTGGACTCTGGTATGATTGGAAATTTGGTGGACTTTGGTGAAAACTGGATTGATGAGACTGAGTAGGATATTGATGTGAGAATGGTTGCCTTGGTTGCTCATGACCAGACTGACTCCAGAAGAAATTTGGATGGTTTCGCCATCCCGGGTTGTATGTTTTGGAGTATGGATTGTAGTTGGGTCTGGTGTATGCTGCATTCATATTTTCAGGGTACATTTGAGACTGGTAAACAGGACACTCTTCAAACTGGTGGTTAAGATCATGGCAATAGGTACAACCCGCGTTGATCAATGGTGGTGGGTTGACCTGATTCACAGTAGTAGGTTCCCTAGCTTCGAGCAGTTCTATCCTTTTCATCAATTGTGTTATTTTCACCTCGGCAGCTATGGAGGATTCAATTGAATGCATACCAGTTCTGAAAGTGGTGGGATTGGGTTTCTCTGGGCATGACTCCCACTGGATGGTTTTTTCTGCTAAAGCTTTAAAGAGGTCCCAACCCTGGTTCTCATCTTTTTTTAAAAATTCCCCTTGGCACGTGGTTTCAAGGAGTGTCTTGGTTTGGTAGTCAAGTCCGTCATAGAGAATTTGGCACTGCCGCCACTTCTCTATGCCGTGATGAGGACATAGGGCTAGTAAATCTTTGAATCATTCAAAATTCTTCCAAAATGATTCATTAGATTCCTGCTTGAACTGCATTATGTTTTTTCTCATGAGGACTGTCTTATGAATGGGATAGAACTTCTTAAGAAAGAATTTTACAAAATCATCCCATGAAGAGACAAAACTGGCAGGCAGATTATATAGCCATTTCTTAGCTATATCCTTAAGTGTGAAGGGTATGAACCTTAATCTAACAGCGTCCTCCGTCAATTGGAAAATTTTCATCATCACACATACTTCTTCAAACTCACGAATGAAGAAATATGCATCGTCGGACTCTAGACCATGAAACCTCGGAGTGTATTTATGAATTATGGTTTAAGCTCAAAGTTATTTTCGTTTGTCACAGGTAAAAGAATGCATGATGGAAGTGAAGTGAGAATGGGGTAGAACTTGTCTTGGAGAGAAGAATTGTTGGCCATAATTGGGATTGTGTCATGAGATGGTGTTTGTGTAAGTGTAGAAATCCTAACAAGTCTTGCAGAATTTGGATCCCGGTACCACTCTTACATGCACAATCACAGACAACGTTCACCGATCAAGTAAGCGAAGAAAAAGAAAAATAACAAACAAGAAAAGAAAAAGCAATGACAAGCTATCTAGGATACCTGGACCTGGACAACTCCTAACTGTTCGATGAACCAAAGAAGGTTATTGCTCGAGTCAGACCACAGTTAATCAGCCAGGTAGGGGTAAAATACGGTGGGAGGTATCCGTGCGTAAGCAATGTGCTTTAATTACGCCAAACCACGGTATCTTCGAGGCGTAATCTCCAACCTTAGACACTGATTTGACTGGAGTATGAATCAAAAATAATTTCCAACTTCAGCTGATCTCCTACTGAGTCCGGATGTCCCTAGGGCCAATGTCTATCAAATTTTATTAAAGAGCTTGGGATTGTAAGTGCTTGGATGATGATTTTTGGGTCAAGGTAAGGGTGATGAAATCCCCACCTTATCTTGTTTATTGGGTGGTGCCCTTAAGATCAATTTTGTGCAAGTGTACAATATATGCAAACAAGATTCACTCAAAGCAATGTAAATCAACCAAGAGGTGAGTCTTATTCTAAATGCAATGCGAACGTACCTTGCTCCAGCACTCTTCAATAGTAAAGTAAATGAATTGAAAAGACACGTGCTTAAAATGCAAACGTCTAATCAATTTTTAAGATTTTCAACGAATGTTTTACTGTTGAGTTAGTAGCAGGATCCTGGTGAGAGCATATAAGAAATAAAATTTGCAGCAAGCTATGTTTTTCGTAGAGCAAGCAATCCTGCACAAAACCTGTTAGTAGTCAACTCCTCTTTGCTGCGGATCCGCGGCTTTGGCCGAGAAAACGCGGCAAATCAGAGGGCACTTGGTCTCTGCTTTCTTGAGCAGAAGCCCAAGATCACTTATATGTTACTGCAGTACTTTGTTTCCTATTTCCCTAACCTGTAACCTGCAACAGAGAAGAAAAATTCGTTTAGTTCTAAAAACTCAAATAAAAATCATTACTCTCCCGGCAATGGCGCTAAAAATTTGTTCGGAAATAGGAGTTTACTAGTATTCAGAGAGAGAGGGTTTAAAGTAAACCTTCGATGCTCATTTGTTGATGTTCAAAAACTTCAAATGTATTCACGGATTTACTTTACTCCTTCCGAATCACGTCGTAGCACAAGCTATTACGGGTCGATTCCACAGGGAGAGTTTACGATAGAAGCATTCACGGTTTTGATATTGAGTTTGTTTTAAGAAGGAAAACGAAAGTTCTTCTATGTTTTTAAGAAAAACAAAAGGACATAGAAAGTAGATGAAAAATTCTTTGTTGGTTTTGTTGAAGAAAGGAGAAAAAGATGGAAAGAAAAGTGAAATGAACTTGGATGTAGTTTGAAAAGAGAACTTTAAGAAAGGAAACTTTGAAAGACTTTGGGAAAGAAACCATGACTAGCTAACTCTCTAATTTACTAACTTACTAATCTCATAGGGTGATGCGTGCCTCATGTTGATTCATCGGCAAAGATTTATCTTGCTTGTTTAGTCAAAGTATTGTCCCATACAGAGGATGAGTGATCTTCTCGGCTTAACTTGTCGCGTCATTGATTCATTGGCTTCCGAGATAGATTTTCAGTGATGGAATCAAGGATAGTCACTCAAGGATATGCTAAGAAAGAAAATACAAGACTCATTAGTCCATCAAAGCTATAGTCAAGCTAGCATTGAAGTAAGAAAGTTGTACTACTAATCAATAGCATAGTTAGGTGCTCCATCTTCATATTCCATCAAGGCACTTGTTCTAAAGACAAGGCTCTAAATGAGGCTCACATGAATCATATGGAATGGGAATAAGAATTTGCTAAGAATTAAAGTAACTCATCTTCATTGGGGATAATAGAGACTTGAAATTTGCAAGACTACAATAAAGCATCCAATGAATCACATGAATTAGCAATCACCCAAGAATTAGTAGTTAGTAAAGTTAGAGGTTAGCTAGTCATGTTAGAAAGTTAGTTAGACATTGAAGTAAAAAGCAAACAACAATTCATTGTAGAAGAAGATGCAATAGTAGTAAAAACTTGAAGAAAATAATGCACTAGAATGAGAAAAGATGAGAAGAAAGAAGGATCAATTCTTGCATTGAGTTGTCACCTCTCTAATTACAAGATCTCTCTCTCTCTCTCTCTCTCTCTCTCTCTCTTTGCTGAATTCTAGAAGGAGAAAGAAGATTACAAGAGCAACTAAAGAAAACTAGAGAAAATCCTAACAATTCCCTCAAAAATATAATGCTCTTCTCTCCCCCTCATTACAGAGGCCTTAGGGGTCTATTTATAGGCTCCAGGGGATGAGGCCCTCAAATCACAGCCGTGTGATTAAATGCTAGCTCAACGGCCAGATGCTTGCCACAGATCCGCAGCCAGAGCCGCGTTTCCGCGGCAGAATCTTGGCCGTTGTGCCAGCGATTTCTTCTGACATTCTGTTATCCTCCGTATGCCTTGCTGGACCTTCTAGAAAGTAGGGAATATCCGTGGACGAATTCAGACCTAGGCTTCTCCTTTGGGCTTCTTCTTTTGGGCTCTTTAATTAATCCCTTAATTCCTTAAAAATTCATTGTTTATGGGCCTTCATCTCCATTAATGGTGGACCTGAAAAAAGAGAGAAAAAAGCAATAAAAATCTTATTTTTCTATATATAAAGCATGATATGGTAGTGGAAAATGATACAATAATGAACTCCAATCAAACACTCAAATAGTAATAATATTAGGAACGTGGGATATTTAGTCTCTCTTTTGTTCGGGTCCTGGTACTCACATGTCAGACTCGGATAAGTTCTACAGAGTGTGAACTCTAATATGGACTATCGGTGATGTGATGCGCTAGTAGAGAGGCAATTGAAATATCAAACGGTACTGATTATTATTATTGGATAAATTAAGATGCAACACCTTTATATTCCAGTTATAATGTTATACCCTGAATTGACCTCTTCCTTTATAACATATGACGATTACTCCTGACACACTATAGTTCTGTTACTCTTAGGACAACTCAAGTTGTATAAACTCAGATGATGGCGACATGAGATATTTGATATATAGATGAGGGTTTCCTTTTTGGATTATCCCCTTGACGTATCAGTCCCGTGAATCCATAATCTGAGTTGTACAACTAGCTTTGTCCATACTTGTATTTATCACATGTTTAACTTATTTACCTCATGTTTATATGTACCTTTGCTCTTCATACTACCTTTCATGCATATTTTCAGTTTCAGATTCATCGATATATATGATTTACTATCGATCCTTTAAATTCTCTTATGTCCTTTGTTATTACTTGTACCTGCATACTTGAATCACATCACTTGATCATGTACACGTATACCTATTATGCATGCTATTTGGCTTCATTATATGTACTCGCAGGGTTGCGTCTGACAACCCTGGATTCTCATATCCAGATCCTAGAGACCGAACCTTGGAGGCCTTACTGTAGCAGATCTGAGTGCGCATCGGATCCTTCCGTGATGATCAGAGCGCATCAGAAGCTTGGACTATCGCCGCAGCTCTTCCTCCCAGTTTCTCTCCTGTTTGGTTCTCGAGACCCCTCTTGCTGCTTGTGAGCACCTCTCAGCTTTTGTATATCTCTTCATATGATATACTTTTGTATTTTCTAGTGATGTAATATTGTATCACTCTCTATGATAACCATGTACTTATACTTTTTTGTTGGAATGTATATTACCATTATACTTCCGCACTCTGATTCTTGCCTGTACTAATGCTTAGCATATATACGTAAGGGTATTTCTGACCTGCGTATATATGTTGCAGTGACGTCTCCATACCCGTCGGATCGGGGCATCACAGGGTGGTATCAGAGCCTAGGCTCTCACATCCTCGGTACAACCAATCGACATATTAATGTGATATTAATTTGCAATTGGAGCGCACGAGTCTTGGTTATACTTTCCAAACTATAAATACAGAGTTTTCTATTCCCTTCTTGATACTCCTCCTCTTGGTCCTAAAATCCTTTCATTTTTTCATATTTCAGTTTCCATCACCCTTTGAACCAACTCAGACATGAAAAGACGAGGGAATAGTGACAGATCTGGCTCTTCCCAGGGTAATCCCAGTGAAGGAAATGATGGTATGACAATATTTCTACAGAGTATGATGGAAAACCAACAAAGGCAGATGGAGATCTTACACCAAGGATTATTGACGGCGCCCCGTGAACAGAGACCAGGTAGTATATCTGATTTCAGGAGACTGCAGCCAGGTATATTTTCGGGTACTGAGAAGCCGTTGGACGCCAAGCAGTGGCTGATTGATACTACAGATCTTCTGAAGGCAGCCCGGATTCCTGATGAGAACCAGGTGAAAGTGGTCAAGATACAACTAAAGGATGTAGCCAGAACCTGGTGGTTGGCAGAAGAAGCAAGATTGGAGAAGCTCTTGGGATCAGTTCTCGAGGAGTTTCTATGAGAGATTCTTCCCTGCAACGGCTCAGAAAGAGATGGAGGAGCAGTTCATCAGGTTGCAGCAGTTGAATCAATCTGTGAATGAGTACGCTGCTAAATTTATGAGACTCAGTCGATTTGCACCTTGCATGGTGAGCGATGAGGAGAAGCGGGCCAGTAGATTTCAACAGGGGTTGAACATGGATATCCAATTATTTCTTATTCCTCGGCAATTTAAGACGTACTCTCAGGTTCTCTTTATTGCCTGTGAAGTAGAACGGGACTTGGAGAAAAAGAGTAGGAGTCAGAAGCAGATTGAGTCAGCAAAGCGAACATTCCAACAGATGGTCAGGGAAGACTTAGTCAAACTCATTGGTGCCCCGCTAACCATAGTATGCGGGTACTGCCGGAAGCCTGGACATTTACAGCGAAACTGTCATATAGCAAGTGGATCTTGTTTTAAATGCGGATCTAAGGATCATTTGATGATTGAGTGTCCATTTAAGAAGCTAAGGAATACCACACCAGTTCGGTTAGCACTTCCAGCACCACCGCCGGGAAGGAAGCCCGAGTCTGTTAGCAGAACAGCTCCATTCCCTCTCCAGCAGCAAGGAGCTCAGTACCCAGATCAGGAGCCCTGATGATGTCACTGTGACCGCTATTCCCCAACCTTTTGTAACCTAAGATTGTAATCTCTTTCACTTTATCATATTATCATCATTGATTGTAATCTCTTCCATGTTCATCCCCCTTATAGAAATTTCAAGGACGAAATTTTTGTTAGGTGGGTAGATTGTAGCACCCCGTTCTCGAGATACGTACCCAGATACGTGTCCTGACTTTTTCGACCGTATTGTTCAATTTTCTTTCAGTATTTACTTTTGGGTTGTGATTACTTATCTTTTTATTTATCAGATCTGGGTTCTCAGACCCAGAGTAAGCTCTGACCCGGATCGGGAACCCGATACCAGCTTGTAACTCAATTTGACCTTTCAGTAAGTCTGATTCGACCGGTTTCAGTTTCAGACACTGTTTTTCAATATTTTAGATTTTTAATGATTTTCTAGAATTTTTTAGAATTTTTCTGCAAAATCTCCAAAACCGGTATCGGTCGGCATCGCTGACCGATTTTTAAATTTTAGTTTTCAAATGGGATTGAATTTTCAAAAATGGCTTTCACTTTACTTATTAAAATTTCATTTTCTACCTAAATACATATTTTGAAATTTTTCTAAATTTATCAAAATTTGACCGATCTGGTGTCGGCTGGTATCGCCGGAAGATTCCAGAATTTTTAATTTGAAAAAACATTAAATTTCTCAAATTTGATTTCACCAGGCATCTTAGAATAATATTTTTCTATTTTTGAGAATTTTTTCAGAACGTTTCTGAAATAGCCAAATTTTCACCCTATTAAATAATAATATTATTTACTGACAATTTCTTTCCTTACTTTTTCCTTCTCTACTCCCCTACTTTGTACTTTAAAAAGTTATATAAATAAATTATTTAATAATAAAATTTTTATACTATTTTATTTTCTTTTTTTCTTATTTTTTTCTTTTCTTTAATTTCTTTCTTTTTCTTTCTTTTTCTTTTCTTCCCCTTTGACTTTCCCCATCCCCTGCACCCAGCCGCCTGCCCCCCTGCCACTGTCACCTGCAAGCCGCTTGTAGCCCCTCCTCCCCCCCACCATCGCCATTCATCATTTCTCTTTTCTTCTTCGTTTCTATTTAACCTTCCATTTTCCTTTTCCTTTTCATTTTCAAAATCCAAAAGCCACTCCATCTTCTTTAAGAAAATTGTTTTCCATTGATTTTGTAAAGGGAAAAAACTTACAAAAAAGGGGTCGATGTGCTAAATTATAAGTAATTCTTTGCAGTAAAAAGATTATAGGTAGATCTCCTCTGAGATTTCTGGGAAAGTGTGCCGGTAGGAATCTAATCAGCGCACGATCACTTTATCCCTTTGACAATGCGATCGACCAGACAATCGGACTGCTGCTTGATTAGATTCCCTTCTCGCCTGGTTCAGGGAATCGAGAACAGAAGGTCGGTAGAACCTTCTTTTTACTTCTCAAACTCCTGCACTTGAAAATTCCTTATCGCTTGGTTCCAGAGATTCCTTGAGAGGGAGGAAGATCTTAGGGTATTAGCACCCTAATTAGAGAAGTAATTCTCTGAATTCTTAATAGCAAGAGAATAGGTCTTTATTTTTAGCCGTCTCCTCTTTTTCCTCTGTCCCTCTCTCTGTGTGTCTTCGTGTACCTCAGATGGGCTATTTATAGAGAGAGCAGGGGTATAATTGTCCCTTAAAAGTCTGAAAAAAGATTGAGTCAATCTGTTTAAATATGAAAAGTAGCCGTGCCGTGAGGCTAGAATCAGATTTTGCTAAGGTAGGAAGAGCAGGTAATGTTGATCTCCTGATCCGCTTTGATTCTTTCCAAATAACTGAAAGATCTCCACTGATCTTCTTACTTGTTTTAGGAGAGTCAAGAGATTATGGTAAACAACTGCCAAATTTGATCTCAGATTTTATCTCGATTAGATTTGATCTTGAATAGTTTTGATCTCATCTGGAGATTCAATTGGTCAAAGGTGACCATAAAAGACCCGCAGCGGGGCTACTTCGTCGAGCTCGCTGCGGAGCTGGAGGGAAGCGTCTGGCGAATTCTTCAGCGGAGCTGGATATTTTCGTGGTGAAGCTACCCATTAGCCTTCTGCGTAGCTGCATACGATTTTGGGCGAAGTGAACCGCCCGCGGAGTTAACTAAGCACCTCTTGCTGTTCGCGAGGGGACTCTCTGCGATGCTAAGCAATTTCAGCTTCTCATACAAGACTCATCTTGTGGGCTCATTTGGGGCTAAGTATTGAGCTAACTTAGTGTGCCCTACAAGCTTTTCTTGGTTTACTGTCTGCTTCGCCCGATCAGTAGAGTCCAAGTTGCTGATTCGTCCCTTTGAGATGGGTAAAGAACTGATCGTCAGCTTGTCTGCCGCTTGTCTTTTGTAGATGTCAACAAGTTAGATATTGTTCAGGCCAGTTAAGAATCTGGTCTTTTTTAAAGTGTCAACAAGACTCCCTTTCAAAGTTTTCGTAAGTCTGCAATGGACTGGTTCAGACTCCGAAATACTTTGAGAACGTCGCCATAGTGGCTGAGTTCAGCTTTGCTTTCAATTCTACTTCTAGATTGGAATAAGTTCACCAAGGAATCGTGTAGATTCACGATTCTGAATAGCTTCGTGTCTGGATAACTTCGCGTTAACTCGATGTTTGGAACGACGTTCCTTTCCCGAGGCTAACTGCTTTTCGGCTAGTTACGAGAAGGACTGCTCCTTTTTTGAGGTTAGAATAACCTCTCTTGCATTAACGAGGGAGTATTCCCTTTCTCAAGGCCCAGCACTTGAATGCGTTCAATTCGCTCGCGCTTTCAAGCTTGAAGTAGCGGTGGTGTGGTCAAAACATGAGGCCTATAAATAGGATACTTGAAGTCCTCTTCAGGAAAACAGTCTGTTCATGACTTCTCCTGGTTGTCCAGAGAAGGAGACTCAGATTTCTGAAGTAGTGAGGGCGCCCACCCTGGACACTAACCGGCCAAGAACTGGTAAGTCTTAGTCATCCAGAGACTTTTAACAATAGAATGGTGACTTTAGGGAGCTTACCTCCCTTAATCTTAGCTTTACCAGCTACTTCAGGGATTGATTTCCTTATTCTTCATTTTGTATCTGACTAATTTGCAGAGAAGGGCTTCAGCCCTATTTTCTAGCTTCTGGGCGAAACTATCATTCTCGCTTGATTAGAAACAGACTTTCTCATGCAGGGTTCCTGTCTTGATCTATTGAATCTACCTGTTAAATCTGCCACGTAGGCAAGAATTGGGACTTAGTCTCTTCAAGGTTGAGCCAGTCTTGCCATATAGGTGGGTCTAAGACTGTGTCCCTCTGGACCAGTCTGGCTTAGCCATATAGGTGAGGCTAGGACTTAGCCCTTTTTGATGCTCCTTTAGTCTAACTGCCTTAAGCGGAGATAAGACTTGGCTTATGCTGAGCTAGCCCATCATCACTGTACAAACGAGGCTATTCTCTGCTTAATTGAAGAACCACTGGATTGCTTCGCCCAAAGAATTTGACTTAGCGTTTCATCTTTGCAGTTTCTCTTTAATTTAATGCTAACCTGTTTTCAATTTGTATTGCAGTGAACTGTGCCCGCCAGTCTTTTGTCTTGATGAAAGAGACCAGAAACTTGCCTCTTGATCTTCCAGTTGAAACTTTAATCCCAAGCAGGAGGAACATACTGGAGCAATTGATGCGTGTTCCAAGAAGAGGTTGGCAGTTGCTTATCCGAGACGATCCACTTCGAGAAGGGGCTAGTAGTTGCTTATCCGAGATGATCCACTTTGGAGAAGCAGACGTCACCTGTAAGATCTCGGATCCTTCTTTTGCCAATTTTCATCAAAGAAGATCCAGCTTCTTGATGGCAAAATCTACCATTAAGCGAAAGATTACGGTCTTGTGCAGGAGGAAGGCCTTTCGTGCCCAGTTGGTTTGGCTTGTCATCTTGGAAGTAGATAGGATAACTTGTATGCCTTTGGAGCAATGATTCGGTTGTACGAGAGATCACCTTGATGTAGCGTCAATGTATCTTCCCTTTTGAATCAATTAAAATGTTTATTTTCCGCTTATCTGCTCTGTATCCCTCCTCTTCCTCTTGAATTTTGAAGGCAATTGGAATGGACCAGCGGAGCTAAACTTCCTGTGAAGTTAAAGACAGAATCCCAACTAAATCAGGAATGAACTTCCAGCGAAGCTAGCATGAATTCTCTGCAAAGTTCGAGCCGAGCTCTCAGCGAGGCTAAGGTTCATTTATCAGCGAAGTTACTCAAACATCGCATGAGGTCGACGCTGAACTCACGGCGGAGTTAGCCCTTAGCGGGGCTGAAGTAACGCTTCTCGGGAAGGCGCTTAATCACCATTTCAAATTAATTCGAAACGACTGCCTGCGCTCCTTTCGATGAGGCAAAGTTTAGGCAATGATCAGCCTATAAAAGCCAGATCGGACTGACAAAGAAGGAACGACTTCTCTTTGAATTTTCAGAGAACTCTGAATCTCTTCTTCTTCTTTCTTCTTCGTTCAAGCACTTCTTTAGTTCTCCAATGGCTCCCAAAAGATGGGCAGGAAAAGAGGTAGCAACCTCTACGACGGAGGGTCCTTCTCCTCCTCTGGTCATCGAATGACCTATCGCGGGTAGGGATCTTTCCCTTTTGTTCAGAGATTTTCAACTCTCTTTTAAAGCCAATTTCTGACTATCTTCCGATGAATTCAGAGCGATCAATCATGATCCCATGATCTTAGGGAGTTCAATTCCATGAATTTCTCTTGATTTCATGATTGGAAATTTAAGAACCGAAGGGGTTTCTTCTCTAAGCTTCTATGCGAAGCTAACTCTTAGGCGGTTCACATCCTACCAAATAATAAGATGCGAAGCAACCTTTGGAGCGCAGCTGAAAAGGACCTTAATGCCCTTAAAATAATTTTTAGGCAACAGTACCTTTCAGGCGAAATTAGCCCCTGGGGCTTTGTCGTGTTCTGTTGTCTGAGGTCAAGCTTCCAGAGCGAAGCTAATACTTGGATACTTTTTTTTTGCATTATGCCTTCATGTGGAGTGCGGGGTTAAGCTGCAGCTGCGAAGCTGAGCTTCGGGACGAAGCTATCATTAGGCCAACTTCGCTCGGAGAGCGGAGCTATGCCTTAACAAAAAATTATATTTTTGTTTTAGCTTTCCTTCAGCCGATGAACTAATCTAGTTTCCCCTTATTTTTTCAGTGCACTGTACTCCTGGTCCTCTGAACAGTCTCTTTGGAATCGCTAGAGGGTTGGATGGCAATGTTAGCCTACAGTTCCAAGGGTAGGCTTCATTATTCAGCGAACGGAGCACTCCTAGTCGGGATGCACTTATTCATGCTGGGGATCAGCGCACCATGAGGAGCATCTTAACTACTGCTCCCCTTGAAGATTCCGACCGAAGAATCTATCGAAATCCCGGCTTCATGTTTGAAGATGCAGCGCCAGATAATGATCACCAGCTGCTAGCCGGAGAGGGGCAGTGGATTTTCAAACTGGATAGCGAGAAGTATTATCTCCCATCTAGCAAGCGCCACTTTCCCTTATCCTTCTTTCAATGTGTGACGAGGGCTCGAAAGATGCAGTGGCAAGTGACGCAGACTACCGATTCCGTTCATGTGGGAAGTTGATAGCTCCATCTCCTGGTTATACAAGGGCGGGTCCTCCTCGCTGCATATTGGGTCTCCACCCTGGGAACGTGCTTTCGGACTCCCAGTGGGAGAAAAATCCTGCGGTGGCTCAGACTTTTGAAAATCAGTTCTTTAAGGCTCATGGTAATTATCCAGCCACTGATTTCAGAACCCCTGGGTGGATTCATCCTCCCAAGGCATGGTGGAGGAACTTGACTTTATATGTCCTTGCCCATTTTGAAAAAGATCTGGAGAGGCGGACTTTACGAGGCCATCAGGGTGACCTGTTACGGCATTCAGATGAGTGTAGCGAACTTCTATGCCATCTTTGAGTTGTACTGCCGGCTACAGGGACCTTCTTCACCCCTGTTGGCGAATTGGGCATGGCTTTGCACCAGATGTGGGAAATCTCTGCTCTGCCTTTGGGGTCTCTCCCATATGAAGAATATTTCCCATGCGAGACAGAATTGAAACTTCTGGAGAAGTAGGAGCCCGCCTTGTTTCAGACTTACCGGGAGTTGATGTGCCACCTTTACATTTACTCAAGCATGCATGGGAGCCATAAGGGAGCTTCATGTAGCTTGAAGAGTTGGGGCAATTATTTGTTCCCTGACCTGGAAGGTACTCCTGAAACGGCTCACTGCGGAGTTGCAAATGAAGACATCTTTCGCAGGATGCAAGAGCACTCTCAAGGGAATTTGATTTTGAAAGAAGTGACGGACCCTATGAGAAAGGTGATATTCTTTGGAGTTTCCGCCACCAGGCTCGTCGACCGACGTCCCGAAAGACACTTCTAACTGGCTTTTTAACGGTTTGGCTGAAGAGATGTGTGGTGCCATCTCTGTCTGGCGACGTCATTCATCCAACTGTGTTATTACCGGCTGTTCGTCTAGTCCATGGTCGTTCTCTTGGACTTCTTCCAGCAATGATGTGTTGTATTCAAAGAGGCCTTCGTGCATTGACGGATGCTTTCTGTAAGCCACCAATGACGAAGCGGGAAAAGGGGACTATCTTGCCTTGCGACGGACCAAACCCCAGAATTGGTTTGCCATATATTTATTTAATGGCATGGTTCGCCCTTCACTGCCCCTCTATCATCCAAGCCAGTGAGGAGCCCCCAGAAGGTGTTCGAATGGCTCTTCTTCGTCAATTCGAGGGGTGTTCGTGGTCACGGACTTATGTGGCTGCGGTCTGCAAACTGTTGTGCCGTCATGACCTATACAGCCTTTTTCGGTGCTTTCTCTACATTTGCGATGCAGGCTATGGTGAAGAATTCAAGGATGTAGGGGAAAGGCAGACGTCGTTGAGTCAGGGAGTCTTCGAATGCTGGTTAGCATCTGGCCATGCCACTTGTTGTATAGAAGCGGGGACACCTGTTACCTGGAGCCCTATGTTCTGAGTCGGTTTTCTCGTCAGTTTGGATATGACCAACTGTATGTAGGCAATCCGAACAGCAGGCTGGCCTTCATGGGGAGCCTCATCGATAGAGCTCGTGCCTGACGATTTTATATTGCTGGTTGTAGTGAGGCACGGCTGTGCATGCCGCTAAGGACTCCGAACCTTCAAACAACTTTGGGGTTCTGCCAGTGGTACAGAACTTCAAACTCCACACCCACTGAATTTTTTATTAATTCCTTTGGTGTGAAGTTGATCTCTCAGCGGTTGAAGTGGAAGGTTACTAAGAGAAGCGAGGGTAAGAGGGTCCGCGTGCCAGGCCTCGGGGAATTCATTGTTGTTGATGATAGCGAGGCCTCGGATGCAGGTAGTCCTCACTTTGAAGCAGATACAGGTGCTGAGGCTCCAGCAGCTGCTTCTGATGGGTTAGGTACAGCCCCCTGGAACATGTTGATGTGGAAGAAGTGGAGAAAGAAGATCCTGACGTCCACTTCAAGCGAAAGCAGGAAGGTGGATCTCGTAGGAAGAGGGTAGTGAAGAAGCCTCGTCGCTACGCTCCTACTGTTATTACAGAGGGCGAATCATCTGCAGTGCCTCCTCCTCCTGCTCCATTAGTCATTAAGCTGTCGGCGCCTAGGCAGACCGCTGGTAAAGCTGTTCCGGACCCGAGTAAGATCAGCTCCGTTCTTGTAATACACTCTTATATATTTCAGACAGCTCATTATTTACTTTATGATTCAGGAACTGAGGCGGTGAGAGACCCAATAGTTGAGGTTGCAGGAGAACAGGGGGAGCATTATGATCCCATGTTTACTTATAGAGAAGGCAATGAGGCTAGCTATTTCGCCGTCTCGGAAGAATCTGGAGGTGGTGCGGCCGATGTAGGTCCTTCAGGCGCTGGGACCTCAAAAGGAAGTCCTATAGCTTCCAGCTCTTTTGAGTGGACCACAAAGGGTTCGGCGAGTGGAGGTAGGCCGACCGTCCGTGTTAATTCTGCCAAAATCTTCCCATGGAGCCTGAGAGGGCTGAAATCGTTGTTGAGGGACTTCAGAGAGAGACCGCGGCCAAGGCAGTCGATGCGATACCATCTTTTGGTAACATTCTGCTCTTTCGTGAGTAATTTTTCTCGTGATATTCATTATGCCTTGCTTAAACAGAATCTTGCTATAGGTGTTCCGCCTCTGGGTGCATTGACTTCGAGGGAGCCAGCCAATCTTTCTGAGGGAATCAAAGGTGAAGCAAGTACTTCGACCACGGCGGATGCTACTAAGTTGGATGCCTTGTATCATAGCTTGCCTTCCTATCAGCCCGAACCGGCCAGAGGAAGGAGGATTGAGGGAACAGTAGTCACGAAACCAACCTTACTTCCAACTATATCGGTAAGTGAGGTGCCATTGGTTTTGCCAGTGCCGCCTATCTTGTCAAGCACAGAGCTGAAGATGATTACCAGTCCTACTTCTCCGACACTGGTGGTTGAGCCAGCTCTCTCAGAAATAGTCACTAGCCCTACTTCGGTTGTGGCTAGTATACTGGTTTCAATGAGGACTCCTCTGAGATCACCGGCGATCCCTCATGTTGCTCCAACCAGTGCTTCTACTATTCCTTCCACAGTTATGTCAGTGAAACCGGTGGAAACTTTGTCTTTAGAGGGCGCTCGTTCACCGGGAGTAGTCAAGGCCGAAAATGAATTCGTGGCTGAGTTAGTCGATAGCTTCTATAAGGGCTTAAGCAATGCGTTGCTTTGGTCTTGAAGGGCTCAACTACCTCATTTTCTACTCTCAAGGTGGTCCTCTCCCGAAGTATTGACAGTATTCGAGACTTTGGAGGGATATGGACAAATGGCGCCGTCTTAGCCATCAGATCTGAAGCCTTCAGTTAATGAACACCTTGCTGCTCAAATGCCTGAAGCCCATCTCGCCGCTCAAGAAGCAGCCAAGGCAATTTCCTCTGACTTGAAATCCTTGGAGATGAGGAGAGTAGAACTTGGGGACGCCATAGATACTTCTAACAACGCTTTTCTTGATGCCGAGGATAAGATTGAAAAGGTCAAGGAAATGATCAGGAAGGCTAATCTTCTTTTGTCTAAGGCTGAACCGGTGCGTTTTGAAGAGATTCCTCGGCTAGAGCAGCTTAAGGCTCAAAATGATGAAGCCCTGCAGCTGGAGCTAGCACAAAGGGAAATTTTGGCTGAAATTGAGGCTCGTCTGGCCCAAACAGTGAGCTTTAATAAGGCCGAGTTGAGGTCACAGGCACTTATCAGGGCTGCTGAGGAGAGAAAGAATAGGCTGGCTACTCTTGAAGAACGGATCAAGTCTTATGAAGCGCCCTCGTAGCTTGTAATCGAGCATCCATGTATTCCTCTTTTGAAATCAATAAAAAGTAATTTTATTTGATTCCCCTGTTGTATTTCCAACTTGTTGTATTTTTTCTGAATTTTTAATCCTTAATTTCAAGGAAGTGGAATAATGGTATAACTAAACTAATCAGTGGCGATAAACTGATAGTGTTAGTCACACATTAAAATAAATAGTCCCTACTGGACTAAAAGATGAGACTTGGCTATCCGTCGGTTCAGAGGTCACAGAGACGAAACCGATTGAGAAGCCACCAAGCTCATAATTTTGTCATTCAGAGGTGACGAGCTGGACATGATGACAAAGGAATAGTCCCTACTAGGCTGAAAGATGAGACTTGGTTATCTGTTGGTTCAGAGGTCGCAGGGACGTAACTGATTAAGAAGCCACCAAGTTCGAATTTTGTCATTCAGAGGTGACGAACTGGACATCATGACAAAAGAATAGTCCCTACTGGACTGAAAAATGAGACTTGGCTATCTGTTAGTTCAGAGGTCACAGGGACGTAACCGATTGAGAAGCCACTAAGTTCAGGATTTTATCATTTAGAGGTGACGAACTGGACATGATGACAAAGAAATAGTCCCTACTGGACTGAAAAACGAGACTTGGCTATCTGCCGATTCAGAGGTCGCAGGGACGTAACCGATTAACAAGCCACCAATCTCAGGATTTTATCATTCAGAGGTGACGAACTGGACATGATAACAAAGGAATAGTCCATACTGGACTGAAAGGTGAGACTTGGCTATCTGTCGGTTCAGAGATCGCAGGAACGTAATCGATTGAGAAGCCACCAAGCTCGAAATTTTGTCATTCAGAGGTGACGAACTGGACATGATGACAAAGAAATAGTCCTTACTGGACTGAAAAATGAGACTTGGCTATCTGTTGGTTCAGAGGTCGCAGGGACGTAACCGATTGAGAAGCCACCAAGCTCAGAATTTTGTCATTCAGAGGTGACGAACTAGACATGATGACAAAGAAATAGTCCCGACTGGACTAAAAAATGAGACTTGGCTATCTGTCGGTTCAGAAGTCATAGGGACGTAACCGATTGAGAAGCCACCAAGCTCAGAATTTTGTCATTCAGAGGTGACGAACTGGACATGATGACAAAGAAATAGTCCCTACTGGACTGAAAAATGAGACTTGGCTATCTGTCGGTTCAGAGGTCGCGATGACGTAACCGATTGAGAAGCCACCAAGCTCAGAATTTTTTGTCATTCAGAAGTGACGAACTAGACATGATGACAAGGAAATAGTCCCTACTGGACTGAAAGATGAGACTTGGCTATCTGTCAGTTCAGAGGTCGCAGGGACGTAACCGATTGATAAGCCACCAAGCTCGAAATTTTGTCATTCAGAGGTGACGAACTGGACATGATGACAAAGAAATAGTCCCTACTGGACTGAAAGATGAGACTTTGCTATCTGTCGGTTCAGAGGTCGCAGAGACGTAACCGATTGAGAAGCCACCAAGCTCAAAAATTTTGCCATTCAGAGGTGATGAACTGGACAGATGAACTGGACATGATGACAAAGAAATAGTCCCTAATGGACTGAAAGATGAGACTTGGCTATATGTCAGTTTTGAGGTCGCAGGGACGTAACCGATTGAGAAGCCACCAAGCTTAAAATTTTGTCATTCAAAGGTGACGAACTGGACATGATGATAAGGAAATGGTCCCTACTGGACTGAAAGATGAGACTTGACTGCTGTCGGTTCAGAGGTCGTAGGGACGTAACCGATTGAGAAGCCACCAAGCTCAAAATTTTATCATTCAGAGGTGACGAACTGGACATGATGACAAAGAAATAGTCCCTACTGGACTGAAAGATGAGACTTGGCTATCTATCGATTCAGAGATCGCAGGGACATAACCGATTGAGAAGCCACCGAGCTCAGGATTTTGTCATTCAGAGGTGACGAACTGGACATGATGACAAAGAAATAGTTCTATACTGGATGAAAGATGAGACTTGGCTATCTGTCGGTTCAGAAGTCGCAGGGACGTAACCGATTCAAGCTCAAATTTTGTCATTCAGAGGTGACGATGATGACAAAGAAATAGTCCCTACTGAACTGGAAGATGAGACTTGACTATCTGTTGGTTCAGAGGTCGCAGGGACATAACCGATTGAGAAGCCAACAAGCTCAAAATTTTATTATTCAGAGGTGACGAACTGAACATGATGACAAGGAAATAATTCCACTGGGGAAAGTAGGATTTAATTATGAATTCCATGGGGATTTTGATATCTCCTTTGGATGTTATTTGGAAGAAATTGTCATAGGTATATTGTTAACGTGACAACCAAAAAAGTCTACTGAGGACTGATTATTAGAAACCCAGTGGGGAGTTAGGAAATGAATCCCATGAGAGATTACATGTTAGAGGTGATCGTTAACGTGACAAAAAGTACTCTGTGGGAATTTGTAAAGCAACTTGCCAGAGGTGTGATGTTAACTTGACAAGGATTCATTTACTGTTAGAGGTGCTTGAACGTAACAGTAATTTGAGTGGACCTGTCGTCCTACTGAAGAGAATGACAGGTGGGGTTTATTCACTAAGGACATTGGTTTCATCCATTACAGAGTAGATTATAGTCTCGCTACCAGAGGTTTAGTGTTAACATGATAGGTTAGACCCGTCATCTTACAAAGGAGATGAATACCTTTATATGTGGTCTTACCATTCCATGGATGGGAATTGGTAAGTGATTTTGGAGAGGCAATCAAATGGGAGCAGGTCCCTTAGGATTTTTAGCAAATCCTCAGCCGTCAACGGGTTTGATATGCCTTTACCAACTACCGTTTGAGTCGGGCTAACCATGCTATTTCCTTTAGCATGATGAGCTATCGAGAACTTATGTTGGGCTTAAAGGCTAACATTTTTCTCTATCCTTAACTGCGGAATCAAATGGGAACAGGTCCCTTAGGATTTTTAGCAAATCCTCAGCTGTCAACGGATTTGGTATGCCTTTACCAACTACCATTTGAGTCCAGCTAGCTATGCTATTCCCCTCAGCATGATGAGTTGTCAAGGACTTATGTTCGGCTTAAAGGCCAACATTTTCCTTCAACCTTAACCGTTAGAGGTGTTAGATTATTTGGTTACTGTATTCGTAACTTTGATTCTTCTTTGAAACAACCAGTGTACGATCAACTCGATACTGGCTTATGGTTGTATGATTTTGTTTAGAGAAAGAGAGGAGCGCTCCTTCTGCATATCTTGGATCTGAAGGTCTTGATCAGAGGTGTAATGTTAAACTGATCATGAGAAGGATCCTATCAAGGATAATACTTCTTTAAAAACCTGCCGTTGATCGGCATCATGAGTAAATCACCATCTAAAGTCATAAGGCGAAATGCCCCGTTTGAATAGACTGTTTCTATTACAAACGGTCCTTCCCATTTGGGCTGAAATTTGCCTTTGATTTTGTGCGTCATGATCATCGGTCGTCTGACGGTTAAAACCAAATCTCCTTCATGGAAGACTCTTTACTTGACCTTCTTATTGAAGGCTCTTAAGATCCGAGCTTGATACAACTCAATGTGTTGCTGAGCTTGTAACCGCTTCTCATCTAGGGCTTCGAACTCTTAAAGATGCAGCCGATCATTGTCCTCTGTTGTCATCTTAGTCATTAAAGTGACTCGCAATGATGGCATCTAGATTTCTAATGGTATGACCGCTTCGCATCCGTACACCAGGAAAAAAGCCGTATTGCCTGTGGGGGTCCGAACCGTGTTTCGGTAGGCCCAAAGAAATTCACTAAGCCTCTCATTCCAGTCTCGCTTATTTGATCAAACGAATATCTTGGGTAACTTAATGATTGTCTTGTTGAATGCTTCTGCCAAGCCATTAGCAGCGAGATTATAAGCAGTTGAAGCCACATTCTGAATTCGGTATTTATCGCAAAATCGGTAGAACACCTGACTCACGAATTGGGGACCGTTATCATGGATGATCCGCCTAGGGACACCAAATCGATGGATGACATGATGTTTGATGAAATTAACTACATTAGAAGTTTTAACTTCAACCAGTGGTATAGCTTCTGCCAACTTTGAAAAGTAATCAGTTATTGCTAGGATAAACCGGAGTCCTTTTGTCGAAGAAGGGCTGATTGGCCCTACGATATCGATTCCCCATGCTTCAAATGGCCATGAAGTATCAGTTGGATGGAGCAACTCTGAGGGCTGATGTATGAAGTCTGCATGGATTTGGCAGGCTTTACACCTTCGTGCATATTGGATGGCATCAGCTATCATGGTTGGCCAATAGTATCCAAGCTTGTGCAATCGGTCTTTAGTTTTGGACCTGATTGATGAGCTCCGCATATGCCGCCGTGCGCTTCTTTAAGCACTTCTTGTGCTTCTAAATTAGAAAGGTAACGGAGGAGGATACCGTCATATGAGCGACGGTAAAGTGTCTTTAGAGTTGAATCATAGTAAAAATGGGGAGACCTTCGTCTGATGGATGCCGCTTCTTTAGGGTCATCCGACAGTAAACCATGCAGAGCATAGTCGATGAGGGAAAATCGCCAATCTCTCGGTTCAAAATCTAGGGCTGAGCTTGTAACCGCTTCTCATCTAGGGCTTCGAACTCTTGAAGACACAACCGATCATTGTCCTCTATTGTCATCTTAGTTATTAAAGTGACTCGCAATGATGGTATCTAGATTTCTAATGGTATGATCGCTTCGCATCCGTACACTAGGAAAAAAGTCGTATTGCCTGTGGGGGTTCAAACCGTGGTTCGGTAGGCCCAAAGAAATTCACTAAGCCTCTCATTCCAGTCTCGCTTATTTGATGAAACGAATTTCTTGAGTAGCTTAATGATTGTCTTGTTGAATGCTTCTGCCAAGCCATTAGCAGTGGGATTATAAGCAGTTGAAGCCACATTCTGAATTCGGTATTTATCGCAAAATCGGTAGAACACCTGACTCACGAATTGGGGACCGTTATCATGGATGATCGCCTAGGGACACCAAATCAATGGATGACATGATGTTTGATGAAATTAACTACGTTAGAAGTTTTAACTTCAACCAGTGGTATAGCTTCTGCCCACTTTGAAAAGTAATCAGTTATTGCTAGGATAAACCAGAGTCCTTTTGTCGAAGAAGGGCTGATTGGCCCTACGATATCGATTCCCCATGCTTCAAATGGCCATGAAGTAACAGTTGGATGGAGCAACTCTGAGGGCTGATGTATGAAGTCTACATGGATTTGGCAGGCTTTACACCTTCGTGCATATTGGATGGCATCGGCTATCATGGTTGGCCAATAGTATCCAAGCCTGTGTAATCGGTCTTTAGTTTTGGACCTGATTGATGAGCTCCACATATGCCGCTATGCTTGAGGGAAAATCGCCAATCTCTCGGTTCAAAATCCGTCAAGATATTATAGACCTCTCTGGTTCTCAACATATGTTTAGAGCAGACAAGGTGTCGAGTCGTCACTATAAGGTGATACTCAGTGTCGACTGGCAAGAATAGTGTTGTTATTAATGCAGCCAGAGCATCGGCCCTAGTGTTCTAAGATCGAGAAACATGATCGATGTAAAAGCCATCAAACAGATTAGCCGTTTCGATGACTGCATGATAATAAGGTACCAAATCTTTGTGACGGACCTCATATTCGCCCTTAACCTAATTGATAATCAGTTTTGAATTTTCGTAAGCTTCAAGGTAGTGTACCCCCATTTCGTGGGCGACCTAAAGACCAATGAGTAGAGCATTGTATTCTGCTACATTGTTGGAGCATGATTCTGTCAAAGAAAATGCTCTAGGAAGGACATGATTTTCTAGTGAGACAAATACAACCCACACCTGGCAATAATCTTGCCTTTAGGATCTATTCGCGATGCTCCATCAAAGAATATCTACCATACTTCGTCCTCTGAAGTTATATTAGATTCAAAAACTTCATGTGGAATGTCTTCATGAAGTTTTGAGTTTTCTGGAACCGGATGAGCAGCCAAGAACTCTGCAAGTGCCTGGCCTTTAACCGTCTTCTGAGGGACAAAGAGCATGTAGTACTGAGGCAAAAGAAGCGCCACTTAGCTAATCTTGAATTTAATGATCCTGCTTTCGTCATGAGAAGGCGCAAAGGGTTCACTCTGGAAATGACATGTATGATTTGGCCGACCAAATAATGTCGTGTTTTCTGAACGGCAAAGACAATAGCTAAGCATTCCTTCTCAATAGGATTATAGCGAGACTCCAACCCTATCAGAGTCCTGCTCAGATAATAAATGGCTTATTCATGCTCATTGTCGTCTTTTTGAGCAAGCAGGGCACCAAGAGAATGATCCGTAGCTTTCACATAAAGAAGGAACGGTTTCCCTGATGTAGGAGCTACTAAGACTAGAGGTTTTATAAGATATCTTTAATATCTTCGTAAGCTTCTTGATAAGCTTGATCTCATACAAAAGAAACACCCTTTTTCATGAGTCGGGTGAATGGTTGACAGCGGCCCGAGAGATTTCCAATGAAGCTTCTAATATAAACCAGTCTACCTTGCAAGCATTTAAGTTCTTTAAGATTTCTAGGTGGATGCATGCTTTGAATGGCTATGACTTTGTCCAGGTCAAGATGAATTCCTTTTGATGTAACAATAAATCTGAGGAACTTGCCACTCGAAACCCCCAGGAAGGATTTTGTCAGATTCATTTTTAGTTGATGAGCCCGCATTATGTCGAATATCGTTCTGAGGTCACGAAGATGGTCATTCTTATTGCGGCTTTTTACAGCAATGACGTCGACATAACATTCTACCGTTTTTCGGAGATGATCGCGAAAGATTGTATTCATTGTCTGCTGATAAGTTGCTCCCGTATTCTTTAATCCAAAGGGCATCATGGTGTAGCAGTATACCCCCAATGGCATCCGGAACGAAGTATGCTTCTCGTCCTCAAGATACATCTTAATCTGATTATGTCCTGAAAAGCCGTCCATGAAAGACATTCTTTCGAATCCACAGGTATTGTCAATCATGATATTGGTGATGGGTAGTGAAAATTCGTCTTTAGGACAGGCTGTATTGAGGTCACGGTAGTCGATGCAGATCCGTATTTTCCCATTCTTCTTGAGAACGGGAACGATATTAGCAACCCAATCTGGGTGATGTTCCTCCCGCATGAAGCCGCATGCAATGAGCTTATGAATTTCGAACTCAATAGCCTCCATAATGTTCGGACGAAACCGGCGTTGCTACTGCTTAACTGGCTTGGCGTCAGGTCTGATGTTCAAACGATGCATGGCTACTTATGGATCAAGTCCGGGCATGTCTTCGTAGTTTCATGCAAAGACATCTACATGTTGGCCCAAAGGCCTATCACCTTAGTTTTGATGATAATCAACTCATGAAGTTATGTTTACTAATGATCTTGTATTTAATTAGTGACAGATTTATGATCAAGATCTTAGTAGGTGTGGAGCTTCAATAAAGGATTTAAAGTCAAGTTTTGGAGCTAGCACCGGTTGATTCAAGAGCTTGTGCATCAAGATCACATCAAGTACTCAAGAGGAGTCTAGCTCTATGGATCAAGTTTGGACCAAGTCAAGAAGATGAGAAGCCTTCAAGTGAAGACTTCAAGAAGATGAAGACTTGTGTCTAGGTATAAGATTTTGTTTTTGTTTTAGTTAAAAATGTAAAGGATAGATAGTTGGTGGATTGCTCAAGTACATATACACACACACTCTTGATTTAGAATTGTTTTCATAAAAGATTTTTTTTGGTTTAGAAAAGATTTTTCTTTTTGGAAAAATACTTATTTGGATTTTGGTATTTTCTTATATACATATCTTTTATCCAAAATCAAGTTTAGAGCTTATTGTCAAAAACATAGATATTTCATCTTCATTGTGTAGTGGATCATATCCATACACACAATGCCTTAAAATGAATTATAATATCTTGTTTTTGTATTTGATGAAGATTTGAAAAAATATTGTTTTGGAAAAACAAAGTTTAGAAAACATGTTTTGGAAAATACAGTTTTTATCATGAGCCAAATATTTCCAACTTACAAAAATAGTCCAATCTTTTATAACATGCCTTAATTTTGTGCAAGCATGTTTGTATATCAAAGTATATTGGTTAAACTATTTTTGTAGATTTTTATGTATTTTATGGGATTTTATTTGAACCAAAAAGACCATGTTTTAAATCCCAGAAAACTGTTTTCAGGCTTCAGCTAGTCGACTTGCCTACCTTTATAGTCAACTAATCCTGGAGTCGGCCGACCGGACCGGTCGACCGACGTGCACAAACGTGCACGCCTAAGTATACTGGAGGACGGCCGACCGTGCCGGTCGACCGCTCCAGAGAGCAGTGCTCTCTGGAAAGTTCGGCCGACCGCACCAGTCGACCGACAGAGAGTTAGACTCTCAGCTCCAGTAGGTCGGTCGACCCGGGCGGTCGACCGTGGCTCCAACGGTCAGAAATCCGACCGTTGGCGGTCGACCGCGCCGGTCGACCGGCAGCTCTGACAGACCCCAACGGCTAGTTTTCTGGCAGCCTATAAATTGGGGGTCTTGTCATTGTTTTGAGCCAAGATTTTCAAGTGGGTTTTCACCAGTTTTTTTCTGAACTATTTAGAGGTTTTTCTCCACTTGATTTAGAGCAAATATTTCCAATCAAAAGGAGAGATTTATCAAGAGTGTTTAAAAGAAAATTTCTTGAGTTTTTCTCCACCACTCTCATCCTTGTTTTTCTCACACCACACTTGAGCTATCCATTGATTATTCATCCTATAGGTGTGTTGTAGTGAGAGCCTTTAGGTGATCAAAGTGTTGTGATCACCAAAGATTTTTTCTTTGTTCTTTGAGGAGACGGGCAAGTGTGCTCGTGATTGTTTGGGTCCTAGTGAGGACTTGGTGTTTTCGAGTTCGGGTGCGAACTCGTGTTTGAGGTGCGGCCTCGGCGAGCCGGTGGGCTTGCGGTGTGTACGGGACTAGAGAGTCCGAGGGCTTGTAGGTGTTGCGGCACCGAGGAGAGATCCATTGGGATCTTGCATAGTGGAAATCCTTCGTGTGTCGAAGGCGGGGATGTAGAGCAAGTGTGCTCGAACCTCGAAACATACCCTTGTGTTTGCGATTGTTCACTCTCTCTCTTTGTCTCTTTTATATCTTACATTCAATTATTGTCTATCTTTATATGCATGATATACTTGTGTGCTTAAATTGATATACTTGCTTGGGTTTGTTTGCTAACACTTGTATTCAACTCAAGAGAGCCAACGCGGCACCTCAACCCATTCAAGGGGAATCTAGAGGAATTTGTCCAGAGCCCTTCACGGGGAATTCGGCAACACTCTTGTGTTATACATAGTGTTTAGTGTAAAGGTTTTAATTAGGTCATAATTGTTTTTACCTTCCGCATTATTTACATCATTTAGCATTAAGTGACCATTAGATTAGCCTTCACCTATTCACCCCCCCCTCTAGGTGAAACCCTTCAATTGGTATCAGAGCTTGGTACTCTGATTTGGTCTAACAACCTAGAGTTAAAGATCCTCATTTTTAGGCTAATCACAATATTTTGTACACACACCATGGACTTCATGTCACCTCCCACTTTTGATATTCTTAACATCCATATATGGAAGGTGAAGATGTCCTTGTACCTCAAAGCCTTAGGTTATCATGTTTATCTTGCCACAACTAATAATGATTATTGTTTAAATGACAAAAATATTGAGGCTAATACAAAAGCCCTACATGATTTAAGATCTACCCTAAATGATGATTATTTATCTAGCGTTGCTAATATTGATTTGGCTTTTGTAGTTTGGAACACTTTGATCTCCCTTGGCGAAAATGATCAATACTATGCGGGGAGCGACTCGGATGTTGGAAGCGAACCTTCCAATGTGTGCTATATGGTCCAAGGGGATAACCCCCTTGAGGTAACTACCGAATCCGAGGTAGAAGATGATAACATGTCATATGATGAACTTGCTTCATTTTGTCAACAACTATTAGAGAAATATGACATGCTAAGAAAAGATAATAAAAATTTGAAAAAGAAAGTTGATTGCATGCATATAGAACAAGATTCATTTAAATCTAACATTGCATGCTTAGAAAAAGAAAATGAGTTTTTGAAAAATGAAAATGTTTCCCTCATGTCTAAGTTAAATGATTTATGTGAAGAAAATACTATTTTGAAAGATAAAATTATTTTGGTGGAAACTCAAAAGGAAATTGTTTTTCAAGAAAACAACTCTTTGAAAAAGAAAATTTTTGAAAAAGAAAAGGAAAAAGAAAAGGTTTTTAAAAAGAAGAAAAATGATTCTTTATCTCATCATGCTTTACATGCCACCACTAATGAGATAAAAGTTTTGAAAAATAAAATGGATTGTTTGAGTTCAACTTTGAACTCTTGGGCATTTAACCATACTAGATTGGAATCCTTGTTTCAAAAGAAACAAGTTCCCCATGTTCATGCACACTCACATCATGCATTTGCTTATGTTGTACAACACGACCACAAACATTCACATAAGCATCCTAAGGTGTACAAGTGTACACATTGTGGCCGCAAAGGCCATTTAGCAAAATTTTGTTTTGACAAGTTGCATCATTTTAATTTTACTAATAAAAATGCTTGGGTGCCTTACAACAAGACTAACCCCCAAGGACCCAAGAAAATATGGGTACCAAAACCCCCACCCCATGTTTTTGATGTAGGTGAGGGCTCTCACAAGACGTGAGAGAATTGGTGCCTTGATGGTGGATGCAATTGAGCTAAAAGGACATATATTTGGAGCACCGCTATCAAGGAGTTTTGGTGGATCAACCACCATGTTTGGAGCTTTGGAGTTGGTAACAATCTCTAAACTCCCATTTTATTTATGTACATGCTAGTTCATTTATAATATTTTGAGCATGTTCATGTTTTATGATTTATTGTGCTTCATGTGGTATGAACTAGTTTAAATGTAGATTTTACCAAAACTTGCATGTATACATGTACAAATAGTGAGTTACAATTGATTCATATATGTTTGCACTTCATGCTCATTTGTACCCACTTTATGCACATGTATAGCCTAGTTTTGATGATTTCCTCATTTCTACATGTTTTGCCAATTTTCATGTTTTTACTTCATGTATATGTATTTTTAATTTAAATCTAATAAATATACATGTATATACATTTTGAGTCTCTTGCCTTCATGCAAATACTATTAATAGACTTTTTTATGTTTGGGATATGTATGTGTATTGTTAGAATTGGATAAATCATACATATACCTAGAATTTGTTTGTTTTATTGAAAAATGATTTTTTATGTTTTTGTTAAAAAAAATATTTGATACATGATCACTTTTGAGCCTCAATATATATTTTCATGAAAATGCTATTTACATGACTTTTGACCACTCACACTTTATTTATTTTGTCATGACTTAGTTTCATGGACATATTTTTGTGCTTTATAGACTATGAGTGTAAATTGTGTGTATTTAGTTTTGTTTCATGAAAAACATATGATTTATTGTATTTTGAAGGATCTTTAACTAGTTTTTCAAAAATTATCTTTAACTAGTTAATTATTCTTCATTTGGTAGTGATTTTCAATGCTAAAATATTTTCAAATCTATTTTTGAAAACCCCTATCATCTATGGGAGGATGGATGGGCGTGTATGCCTTGTAAGCTTAATTGACAAATCTTTTACCTTGTGCATATCAAGGGATGGTAGGTTATGAGTTATATACTTGATCTCATTGTTATGTCAATTGGTATCATTGAATCCTTTCAATTGGTATCAATATGAACTTATTTTGTATATACTCATATTTTGTTTCTTATATATATGTATGTATCAATTTCACTTGGTATACTCATTTCTCATACATATATATGATTTTCATGTGCTTAACTTTCAATTGGCTCACAATTTTAAAAGCACAAAATTTTTGATGAAAAATAAAAATTTTTGGATCATTATGTTTACCATTGATATCAAAATGCTTCAACTTCATATTTGTTAAAATTCTATTGGTATCAATATGTTTTATAATAATGACTATTTTCAATTTGGTATCTTAAAAATTTGTTTGTTTTACAAAAGCTCTGATACCTTTCAAAATTTTGTTTAAGAAAAATTAAAAAAAAACATTTTGTTGATATGTTTGGTTTTACCCCTTCTTGATCTTTTTGTTTTTGACAAAAAGGGGGAGAAAAATTTGTTTGATTTGTTTTTACTTTGACCCCTTTGTTGATGATTGACAAAAAGGGGGAGAAATATTTGAGTTTATATGCATGTTTTCATGTTTTCATTGCTTAAGGGGGAGAAGTATTTGTCTTCCTTGTTGTTTATGCATATATGTTTTGTTTTGCAAATAGGAGAAAAAGATTTATTTTGTTTTATCTCCATACATTTGCATACATATTTATGAGCTTCATTGTCATATATTATTATTTGTGTCTATGCATGAGTTAAGGGGGAGCTTCTTTGAAGCTTCACTTTAATTCATGCATATATAACTCCATGAGTTTTGTCCTCATCAAAAAGGGGGAGATTGTTGGCCCAAAGGCCTATCACCTTAGTTTTGATGATGATCAACTCATGAAGTTATGTTTACTAATGATCTTGTGTTTAATTAGTGACAGATTTATGATCAAGATCTTAGTAGGTGTGGAGCTTCAATAAAGGATTTAAAGTCAAGTTTTGGAGCTAGCACCGGTTGATTCAAGAGCTTGTGCATCAAGATCACATCAAGTACTCAAGAGGAGTCTAACTCTATGGATCAAGTTTGGACCAAGTCAAGAAGATGAGAAGCCTTCAAGTGAAGACTTCAAGAAGATGAAGACTTGTGTGTAGGTATAAGATTTTGTTTTTGTTTTAGTTAAAAATGTAAAGGATAGATAGTTGGTGGATTGCTCAAGTACATATACACACACACTCTTGATTTAGAATTGTTTTCATAAAAGATTTTTTTTGGTTTAGAAAAGATTTTTCTTTTTGGAAAAATACTTATTTGGATTTTGGTATTTTCTTATATACATATCTTTTATCCAAAATCAAGTTTAGAGCTTATTGTCAAAAACATAGATATTTCATCTTCATTGTGTAGTGGATCATATCCATACACACTATGCCTTAAAATGAATTATAATATCTTATTTTTGTATTTGATGAAGATTTGGAAAAATATTGTTTTGAAAAAACAAAGTTTAGAAAACATGTTTTGGAAAATACAATTTTTATCATGAGCCAAATATTTCCAACTTACAAAAATATTCCAATCTTTTATAACATGCCTTAATTTTGTGCAAGCATGTTTGTATATCAAAGTATATTGGTTAAACTATTTTTGTAGATTTTTATGTATTTTATGTGATTTTATTTGAACCAAAAAGACCATGTTTTAAATCCCAGAAAACTGTTTTCAGGCTTCAGCTAGTCGACTTGCCTACCTTTATAGTCGACTAATCCTGGAGTCGGCCGACCGGACCGGTCGACCGACGTGCACAAACGTGCACGCCTAAGTATACTAGAGGACGGCCGACCGTGCCGGTCGACCCCTCCAAAGAGCAGTGCTCTCTGGAAAGTTCGGCCGACCGCACCGGTCGACCGACAGAGAGTTAGACTCTCAGCTCCAGTGGGTCAGTCGACCCGGGTGGTCGACCGTGGCTCCAACGGTCAGAAATCTGACCGTTGGCGGTCGACCGCGCCGGTCGACCGGCAGCTCTGACAGACCCCAACGGCTAGTTTTCTGGCAGCCTATAAATTGGGGGTCTTGTCATTATTTTGAGCCAAGATTTTCAAGTAGGTTTTCACCAGTTTTTTTCTGAACTATTTAGAGGTTTTTCTCCACTTGATTTAGAGCAAATATTTCCAATCAAAAGGAGAGATTTATCAAGAGTGTTTAGAAGAGAATTTCTTGAGTTTTCCTCCACCACTCTCATCCTTGTTTTTCTCACACCACACTTAAGCTATCCATTGATTATTCATCCTATAGGTGTGTTGTAGTGAGAGCCTTTAGGTGATCAAAGTGTTGTGATCACCAAAGATCTTTTCTTTGTTCTTTGAGGAGATGGGCAAGTGTGCTCGTGATTGTTTGGGTCCTAGTGAGGACTTGGTGTTTTCGGGTTCGGGTGCGAACTCGTGTTTGAGGTGCGGCCTCGGCGAGCCGGTGGGCTTGCGGTGTGTATGGGACTAGGGAGTCCGAGGGCTTGTAGGTGTTGCGGCACCGAGGAGAGATCCATTGGGATCTTGCATAGTGGAAATCCTTCGTGTGTCAAAGGCGGGGATGTAGAGCAAGTGTGCTCGAACCTCGAAACATACCCTTGTGTTTGTGATTGCTCACTCTCTCTCTCTCTTTGTCTCTTTTATATCTTGCATTCAATTATTGTCTATCTTTATATGCATGATATACTTGTGTGCTTAAATTGATATACTTGCTTGGGTTTGTTTGCTAACACTTGTATTCAACCAAGAGAGCCAACGCGGCACCTCAACCCATTCAAGGGGAATCTAGAGGAGTTTGTCCAGAGCCCTTCACGGGGAATTCGACAACACTCTTTTGTTATACATAGTGTTTAGTGTAAAGGTTTTAATTAAGTCATAATTATTTTTAGCTTCCGCATTATTTACATCATTTGGCATTAAGTGACCATTAGATTAGCCTTCACCTATTCACCCCCCCTTAGGTGAAACCCTTCACTACATACTCCTTTATAAGTATCATCAACTCTTCTCTTTCTGCGAGTGATAAGTTTTCATTTATAAAGATGGGCCTAGGGTGATTTTGACTACCCAAGTTAACCTGAATCACCTTGTCTTCAGTAAGTAGTTCCTGTTGTTCAAATCGCTTTTCCCACTGGAGATCCAATTGCTGAGCCCATGGTTCCTCATTAGTAGCTTCCGCTGGCTCTAATTGACTGCTTATAGTCATATTAACAGTGAGTTCTTTGAACACTGTTCCCACGCTGACATCTGAGTCCCATTCGGAAGAAGAAGGATAGTGCGATGGGATCGGTTCGTCATCCTTGGACTGAGAGGTCGCTGGTGGTGCAGGTGTAACGTATCCCAATCCCCTGTCGATTTCCCTCTTGGCACGAAGTTGCGCAGAAAATCACATCTTTCTTTTCCGAAATTCAGACCCTTCCCATGCTTCAGGTTGTATCCCATTTTCCTCATCATACGGTGCGCTGGTCGCGCATAATGGAAAATTTGTGGGGTGTCTGAGTCTGAACTTGAATCCGCAGCTGTAGACCGTCGCAGTTGGCCTTTACCAAATATTATTGGTAATTGACCCTCTTTGGATAGAGGGACCACTAAAACGGATCCTTCTATGGATTCCATGGATGTATTTGATGCACTTGGTTTATGTAGAGGCATGTGCAGAGAGCTATCCGTAACGGATTCAACACTCACAAGATAATCAAAGGAAATATTATAATTAATTACCCATTCGCCCTCATCTTCATAATGAGTGTTACATTGGAGATTAGTAAGGCATGCTACAATCGGCTCACCGATTAAAAGGGCTGGCATATCTGCTTCAGACTCTAAATCCGCCTCATTGCCGCTATCATCATCGTCCAGCAATGATTCTTTTGATGTTTCACCAATCTCTTGATACAAGAGAGCGTCAGTAAAGTAATTTTTCACCCCTTTAAATGGTTGCTTCTCAGTGAAGACAGTTCGTACTGTTATATCATCTTCAACATATTTGAAGCACTGATGCAGAGTGGAGGGGACAATCCAGTTGGCGTGGATCCACGGTCGTCCTAGTAACAAGTTGTATGACGTGTCAGCGTCAATAACATAGCAGGTCACCTCTGACTTCAGGCTTCCGATTCGGCAATGGAGTTGAATCTTCCCAAGCGGATGACTACTTCCTGCATTAAAACCGTATATTGTTGTAGTGGTTGGGGCAACCTATATAGTGGTATGCCGAAGAAGTAGAGGAGCCTTTTGGGGATGATGCTGAGTGCAGACCCCGGGTCAACCTGTACCCTTTCAATGCATGTCGAATCGATGTAACCGATGTAGTATAGAGATCGATCGTGCTTGTTATCCCTGAGAAGCATATCCTCCGCTGTGAAGGTGATAGCAGGTACCTTTGATTACACATGATGGCATTTGGGGCAAGAAGACTGAGCATCATCTATAAGGATTTCAGGCATATATGTCAGAAATGATTCTGAGTTAGCCAGTGTATCTCTCAGTGCTTCTCTTGTCTCTTTCGAGAGGCGAAGGAGCTCGTGCATGGCAATACAAGCTGAGATATTGGCCAGCTGGGCTAATATGTCGAAACGAAAGGGCATGTTAAGCCCTGGGCCTGAAGGCTTCTTTAGGACATGGTCGAGCCGGATTTCTTTCTACTTCTCTTTTCCCGTCGTTGGGAGCGGAGCCAATATGGATATTTGTACTAACGTCATCTGCTATTGTGTCTTTTCAGTAGCTTTCTTATACTGTTTTAAGTATAATTTTCAAGATTGAGTACCTGTCGGCTGAGGTACATCAGCCTGCGTCGTGCAAGCTTGCTTTTCCCCTTCAGAATCGCTGAGAGAAGCTGCAGTGAGATTGCCATCATCCGGCAGGATGGAGATAACATTGCAAGATTTTTCCTTCGACTTGGATTTTTTCGAATCTCATTGTTCAACTTGGACAAGGTCTGGGTGTATTCATATGATTTCCCCTGTCTCTAGTGTCAAGGGAACAAGACCCTTATTCTCTTGAGTTTTAGCTGAAGGATGCTTTACTTCCAGCCATGGTGCAGGGATCGGAAAGGTCCCGTCAGGAATTGTGACTTTCGGGGTTTTGCTGAACTCGAGGGTCACCATGTTTGCAGTGACTTTCTTTTGCTCTGACTTCAGAGTCAGGACTCCGGCATCGACCAAAGCTTGAATCTTGTCCTTAAGGACAAAGCACTTATCAGTAGGATGATGAACCATCCTATGAAAGAGGCAATAGTTGGAATCGTTCGTGCGTCCAACTTCATTAGGACGCTGAGCATCCGGTAGCTTTAATTTTTTCGCTTTGCGGAGTAAATGGAATATTGTGACCAACTATTCGTCTTTGAAAGAGTACTGTTTCGGAGGAAACTTAGACTCCTGATTATTGATGTCGCTCTTCTTGGCCTTCGACTGAACGTCCCCTGACAATTTAATGGACATAGTCTCTTTCCCTTTGGCTTGAAAAGACTGTGTCATGTCGTCGCGTCCTTTATTATTCGTACCCCATTTGCCTTTAGGGGTGGATGGCTTAAACTTTTTAGCCGATTTTTCAGCTATTTTAGCTTGTTCGATCAGTTCTTTTCAGGTATGGGCTTTGACAGCTCCCATGTGAATTTCTACTTAGTCCAAGAAGTTATGTGTGCACGTCTGTAAGAGCATGGGTAATGGCATCCCTACTGAGCACATCAGAGACAAGTTTCTGAACCGCTCGATGTAGTCACAGACAGATTCGCCCTTTTTCTGCACAGTAGAGAGAAGTTTATCCTTGGTTATCTTGGTATCATCCTCATAGAAACGAGAAAAAAATCGGGTTTCCAGGTCGATCGATGAATTGATAGAGCCCGGAGGAAGGCTTCAGAACCAGTCGAATCCTACCCCCTTTAAGGTGCCAATGAATAGTCTGGCCATGATAACATCATTGTCTATGATATTACCGGTCTGAGACCGAAAATAGTAGATGTGCTGGTTAGGCGATCTCTTACCATCATACGTATGTAATGTTAGTGGTTTGAACTTTGGCGGGTATGTTACAGAATCCCATTCCAAAGGGTAAGGACGGACTGTCCCTACTTTCTTTAGTTCATCCCTCTGGGATAGGGATGCAATCTGAGCTTGGATGTCTTAAAGAACTTCAGCGTCCATAAAAGAACTTTTCTTTGACTTCTCAGTCTTTGGCTGTTCATGGCTATGATGTTCTTCCTCATCATGGTTACTCACGGTATCACTGTTATTCCGGTTGGTGAGGAGTTGAGCGAGCATCTGTTGAATGTTGTTCAAGGCTTCTTGCTGGGCCTTAGAGGTTTTCTCCTGGGCTTCCAACCGTCATCGGAGGTCATTATTATCGTTATCAGTCATATTCACTGATACTCTATCCGTTCGTACCAAGTTAACTGTTGCCGAAGAGGCATACCCACTGTCTTCGTCCTCCTCATCAGACCATTGGACTAACCCTTTTATTGGTTCTGCTGAGGCTATTGTAGTTGAGGAAGATGGCTGTTCATAACTGTAGGATATTGCAACCCTAGATCTGGTATTTCGGAAGACACCTTCTTTGTGTACCAAGACTTCACCAAGGCCCGGACTATAGTCCGAATCTGGAGAACTGGAGGGAGCGGTATGCGACGCTCGTCTGTCCCTACGCGGTTCTCGTTCCCTTCCGATCATATTAATGGATGCAGAGGACAGATCTGATAGATCTCGCGATATACCCTTTTTGCGATGTTTTTCCGGAGTTTGCACTGACAGTTGGTCAAAAACTGTTCGTCAGCATGGAGGAGTGGCGGGGATTGGTCCTAGCTGGCAATGAACTGAGTGGATTATCACCAACTGACATCCCACTTGTTGACAACAGGAGGAGCAGTCCGGAAAGGTTCCGACTTCCGTTTTCTTGTCAAGAATTCTCGCAAGTCAGACCCGGCTGGGCTTAAGCGTTTTAGCGCAGAGGATCTGTTGGATGCGGATAGGACGATGTCCTGTTCTTTTCATCACCGCAGGGTGATTAGCGCTAAATAGTGCTTTAGCTCTAGCTTCGCGGCTAAAAGCTTTGAAAATGTCCTTGGGTGCTGAAGCTGCATAACACCGCTATCAACACTTAGGGACGATCCCTTAGCTCCGCTGCGAAGAGCGAGCTTAGCGCTTGAGGAACTGGGGAGCGGAGCACGCTGTGGCGCTTTATCCGCTACCTTGCTACAAAGGAGGTTAGCACCGCTGGGTGCTCTAGTCCTAGCCTGACGGCTGGGAATTTCATGCGTACCTTAAGGTACTGTTTTTGCCACACCATCAGTAGCTTCGCTCATAAGAACGAGGCTAGCGCGAGGAGTTACTGCTCCAGAATTAGATGAAGGTATGGTCACCGTTGTAACTTCACGGCTGACAGTCTCAACGAAGCAGACAGGCGTCTTGCCTTTTTCTTCGCGGGAGAAGTGCACCTGTGGCGTAGCTACGTCTAGAGCTTTCTGTTTTGGCCTCCATATCTGCTTTGGAAAAGGAGACTTAGGTTCGCAGGGAACCTAGCCAGCTACACACAAGGCTGAGAGGAGTTGGAAGGATTCTGCTTCCAGTTTTTGCTCCGAAACTTTGGTCATTGAGACCTTTCTATGCTTTCGTGCATGGAGCATTGGACCACCCCCAGAGAGGAGCTCTTCGAATTTTCCTTGGTCGAAGTGAACGACTAGGTTTTCGAAGGTAACAGGTTTAAGATTCTAACTTTTGCATTACGGGTTTGCTTTCTTGTTGCGCCAGAGGACTGTGGTAGGCTCGCAGGGAGCCTTAACTGTCTCCACAGAGACTTGCTTTGAAGATTTAGCCCGAGGGGCTCTGGCCATACCGGCTTCCTTGAATTCAGAAATAGATCTGAAGGTCTGTTCGTCGCATTGTGACACTTGATTCTCAATAGTGGAGAATTTCATCCCCAGCGGAGTCGCCATCTTTTTTTCCATTGATTTTACAAAGGGGAAAACTTACGAAAAAGGGGTCGAGGAGCTTAATTACAAGTAATTCTTTACAGTAAAAAGATTACAAGTAGATCTCTTCTGAAATTTATGGGGAAGTATGCCGGTAAGAATCTAATCAGTGCGCGATCACTTTATCCCTTTGACGATGTGATCGACCAAACAATCGGACTGCTGCCTGATGAGATTCCCTTCTCGCCTGATTCGGGGAATCGGAGAACAGAAGGTCGGTAGAACCCTTTTTTTACTTCTCAAACTGCCTCCACTTGGGAATTCCTTCTCGCCTAGTTCCGGAGATTTCTTGAGAGGAAGGAAGATCTTAGGGTATTGCACCCTGATTAGGGAAGTAATTCTCTGAATTCTTAGAAGCAAGAGAATAGGTCTCTGTTTTTAGCCGTCTCTCCTCTTTTTCCTCTGTCCCTCTGTGTGTGTCTTCATATACCTCTGGTGGGCTATTTATAGGGAGAGCAGGGGTATAATTGTCCCTTGAAAGTCTGAAAACAGATTGAGTCAATTTGTTTAAATCTGGAAAGTAGCCCTGTCACGAGGGTAGAATCAGCTTTTACGAAGTTAGGAATAGCAGGTAATATTGATCTCCTGATCCGCCTTGATTCTTTCTAAATAACTGAAAGATATCCCCTGATCTTCTTACTTGTTTTAAGAGAGTCAAGAGATTATGATAAACAACTGCCAAATTTGATCTCAGATTTGATCTCGATTAGATTTGATCTTGAATAGATTTGATCTCATCTGGAGATTTAATTGGTCAAAGGTGACCATAAAAGACCGGCAGCGGGGCTATTTCGTCGAGCTCGCAGCAGAACTGGAGGGAAGCGTCTGGCGAATTCTTTAGCGAAGCTGGATACTTTTGTTGTGAAGCTACCCATTAGCCTTCTGCGCGGCTGCATAGGATTTTCGGCGAAGTGAACCGCCTGCGAATTTAACTAAGCACCTCTTGCAGCGAAGTTCGCGAGGGGACTCTCTGCGATGCTAAGCAATTTCAGCTTCTCATACGAGACTCATCTTGTGGGCTCATGCGGGGCTAAGTGTTGAGCTAACTTAGTGTCCCCTACGAGCTTTTCTTGGTTTACTATCTGCTTCGCCGGATCAGCAGAGTCCAAGTTGCTGATACGTCCCTTTGAGATGGGTAAAGAACTGATCGTCAGCTTATCTGCCACTTATCTTTGTAGATGTCAACAAGTTAGACATTGTTCAGGCCAATTAGGAATCTTGTCTTTTTTTAGAGTATCAACAAAAACAAGCCAAGCTAACCTCTCCTCATCATCGCAGGCTCTATCATCGGAGCCGCCACCGCCCCCCTAGCCGCCAGCCACACACCCCCTACCTCCCCACTTCCTTCTCCACTTCCATCAACCCCTAAAATCCCTCCTCCTTCTTTAATTTCAGCATAACCCATCTCCTCATCTTCCTTCTCTTCTCAAAAATTCACCCTCATCTCCACCAATTCCACCACTGTAACCACCCCCATCATCACCTCCTCCTCCTCCAACTCCCCACCACCTCCAACAATCACCACAACACCCATAACCACCACCACCTTCAACCACCACCCACCACCTCCTTCAACAACACAAAAAACAACAACCCCTCCCTTCCCTTAGGGCCGCAGCGCGCGCGCCCCACCACCACCGGCGGCGCCGCCGCGGCCGCCCAGGGCCACCGACAGGTGGCCGGCTAACTCCTAGAGACAACCCTGAATTTTCATGTCCAGATCCTAGAGACCAGACCTTGGTGGCCTTTCTGTAGCAGATCTGAGTGCGTAGTGGATCCTTCCGTGATGAACGGAGCGCAACAGACGCTTGGACTATCGCAGTAGCTCTTCCTCCTAGTTCCTCTCCTGTTTGGTTCTCGAGACCCCTCTTGCTGCTCGTGAGCACCTCTCAGCTTTTGTATATCTCTTCATATGATGTACTTTTATATTTTCTAATGATATAATATTGTATCACTCTCTGTGATAACCATGTATTTATACTTTTCTGTTAGAATGTATATTACCACTGTGCTTCCGCACTCTGATTCTTGCCTGTACTAATGCTTAGCGTATATACGTAAGGGTATTTCCGACCTGCGTATATACGTTGCAGTGACGTCTCCGTACCCGCCGGATCGGGGCATCACAGGAGTAATAAGAGAGGAACAACTTGATGAGATCCTCAAACTTGCGGATCGACCTTGGCAGAGCAGAGTAGATACAATCAGATCTTCTCTCTTCAAGCTGGAGGAAAAGTTCTGGCACAAGATGAAGTTATTTCTGGCATGAATCACCATCTTGTCCTGATACTGATGGAGATGCTGGACTGGGTCATTCTGATTAGAGTAGCAGTCAAAGATCTGAATCTTTACTTTCATGAGAAATTCACATTTCAATACGCCCTCAGAGAAGGGGGGTTGGATGCATCAGTGGTGATGACTCTGAGTCTATTATGGAGTGTCACTCTTACTTCTTTGACTCGCTTTTGTACAAGCTCGTTGAGATCTTAGACACAGACGAGCTCTTCGGTCTTTCTCTAAGTATAATCGGTTGATCTTTCATATGGGAACGAGATGAACTCGATCTGCTGTCAGATCATTTCGAAAAAGTAGGGGAGCCTGTTCTGGATGCCTTCGGCTTTGAGAGTGCTCGCCACTAGGGGTCTCCATAGCGGTGGGCCTTTATGACAATGGAGTTGCCGTTTAGGTATTTTGAAAGTGTTTTCCATTGATTTGAATGTGGGAAAACTTACAAAAGAATTGAAGAGGATTACAAGTAATAAATGAAAATTACAAGAATTCTCTTCTAAGATTTTCGGGGAAGTGTGCTGGTTGAAGTCTAGTCAGCACCTGACCATTTTGTTCCATTGATGAGGCGAGCGATTGAGTCTTCAGTCTTCTGCTTGAAATTCCTTCTCGCCTGCTTTTGAAAATTCATTGAGAATGGAAGATCTAGGGTATTGGCCCCTGAAAGAGAACTAGAATTCTCTGAAGAAGCTTGATCTTTCTAAAAATTCAGCCCATCCAGCCCACTAAAATCCGCCCTGAGCTCTTCCTTGCAATCAGCTATTTATAGTTTTTTATAGAGTATAACTGCTTCCCAAAAATTCAACAGATTGATTGACTCAATCTAGCTTTGAGTCTGAAGCTTAAATAACTTCACTGCGAACCTCAACAAAGCTTCAGTGAAGCTAGAGGTGCGCATGCGAAGCTAATTAGCCAGTCGGCTTGGGGTTATTATACAATCCCCTGATTTGCTCCACTTAATGGGGGATCTTCCCTTGATCTTCCCCAACTAATAAGGAGTAATGGGATCACAACAATCAATTGCCAAAAAGTGATATTAATCACACTAATCTTGTGCTAAGATTTAAAATGGTCAAAATGACCAAAAGTGCTCTCAGCGGAGCTAATCTTCAAGCAAAGCTGAAAATATCCCACATCGGAGCTATGCAAAGGATCTCATGTGAAGTTGAGATTGAGCTCTCAGCAGAGCTAAAAGAATCTTCTTGCGAAGCTAGATGATGAGCCCTCAGCGGAGCTAAAAAGGAGCATCATGTGAAGCTAAGAGATGAGCCCACTACCTGAGGGAAAGTGTGACCCTCAAAATCTTGATCTGCCTCAATTGCATATTGATATGAGTTTAAACTCCTTTTCTTTTGTAGACTTTGGAATAGATGGAGCTAGTCTCATGGCAACTATTTTTTTCAGGCGACATATAGATTTTCTCTCTACCCTTGTGAATTTCATCAACATCATGTTATCATAGTAGCCCTACAAGAATATGACGCTTGTCCATATCAACCACATCACATGCAATAGAGTATTGGTAAAATCCACCAATTGAAATAGGAATATGATAAAGATTTGTTATCTTCATGGAGGAGCCTTTCTTGATCCAACCAAAGGTGTAAGAAGGTGGGTGTAGTTTCGCCTCTAGATTCAAATGTTCTACAAGTGCTCTAGATATAATGTTTTCGCAGCTTCCATTGTCAATGATGAGATTGCACATCTTGTTTAGGACTGAGCATCTTAAGTAAATGATTTGATGTCGTTGTGCATTGTCAGGGACCTTTTGATCGCATTGCAATTTTTGGACAACACAAGGTACCGAGTCTCCTTACTCTTCGGCAAAGTCTGGTTCATTTAGATCCTCAATCTCAGCCTCTTCTTTCCTGGCATCTTCATAATCCGCCAAATTGACTTGTTTCCTCCTAGGGCATTCATTGGACTAATGTTCAGATTCTCCATACGTGTAGCACTTGCCAACTCCAAGTTTAATACAGGGATTTTCTTTGTTTTTTGCAGTGGCGTCGATTGATGTTGTTGGTGTAGATGTACGGACATTGGTCGACTGACGAGCTGGCGATCAGTCAATCGTTGTGAAACCTGACTGAACTTCTACGCCACTTGTTGACTATTCAATTAGTATTAGACACTTGAAAAGTGGTGCCCCATTCTGTAATATATCGACTTTTAACGGAGAATATGTCGTGAAGGATCACGCGTTCTTAAATAGGTTAATTTAGACAGATAATGTACTTCGCCGCTTGTTGTTCCCCCATCATGGATAGATCACAACGGGATAATAGTCGATAGAACTTCTCTATGTATATTGCAAGTCTTTGTCCCTTATTAGTAATGCTCAAATTGATTGTACAAAATTTGTTGGTAGTTGGGTGAAAAGAATCTACCTTGAAATAGCAGCTTCATGCGCCTCCATGTTATCACAGGTGGTTTGTCTTGACGTCTTCTTATGATTTTTAATTGATCCTACCATACTTCTGCTCCTCCTTAACTTGACATGTTTCTTCACAGGGACGTACATCATGTCAAAGAATTTTTCAACTTCATAAATCTAGTCTAAGAAGAACTCAATATCAATGTTCCATTAAAAGAAAAAAATCTCGATCTTCATCCTATATTCATTTGGACTTTAATAATCTCTTCTCCTATCATGATTAAGAAAAAAAATATCCTCCCCTGTTAAAATTAGGATTGACCATCTGCCTATGGCCTCGCCCGTGAGTCAACGCTCCATCGTACGCTTCATCTTCAAAATTGCGTTCTTGATAGAAGGTTTTGTTCAATTCTTCCTTATTAGAAAGATCTTCATATTGTAGATTTTGTAGAGGAACTTCTTGGTGGTGGTGGTTCTTGTGGCGGTCATTGTTGGATTGGATGTTGTGGTGGTGGTGGTGCTTGTGGTAAAGGTTGAGTTGATTGACGATCATGTTCGCTTCGGTACGTACCATCTACTAGATTTCAGTCATCAATTTTGAGAGACAACTTCTTAATCTCTTGGACTATAAGATTCAAGGTAGATTTTATAGTGTAGATGTCTCCTTCAACAACGCCCATTCTTTTGAAAAGACATTGCAAACCATCATCATCTCTTGCCATCGTCGCAAAGTTGCAGAAGTTCTAATACACTTGACGTAGACAAGAAAGCGAAGATGCCAGTTAGATCATGTTCTAGTGCAAACGAGCCTTAAAGGATACTTTATGGTAATATAATACTCGAATTCATAAACAAAAATAACTCGAATCCATGAGCAAATAGAACAACTCGAATCCACGAGCAATTAGAGAGAAAGAAACTCAATTTACTTGTTTAAAAGTTGGATCTAAAAACAAAGATACGATGGCCTTAAATAGGCTTCAGTAGAAGTCTAACCTAACTAGAAAAGTAGAAATAAATAAAAGAAAATGAAACAAATTAGAATCCAAACGGACTCGAAAATCAAATCCTAAATAGAATCTGAAACATCCGATACGCGGCGGGTGGTCAACCGCTTAGTCAAAATTACATTGCTAGTTGATCGGCTAAGAGACTCACCTCTCTGGTCGATTTTCTTCTTTCTGGTTGGTCGACTAGGCGATCGATGGACAGCTCCAACTCGTTTGTTCGATCAACCATGCGGTCGATCGAGAGTTGTGTCTAGCCTGTTTTTAAATCTTGATCTTCTGCTGCTGCTTTGGCATCCTACATCAGCTGAGGCCCATACAAATTCTTGTAAAAATACTCTCATCGGGTGTGGGCCCCACACTGCCCGATTACAAGCTTAGTCACGAAGAGTCTGAGTTCAAGCCCAGGCAAATTAATTTTTGGCTAAAATACCCTTTTTGTGTTTTTCCTGGGCATAACGATGAAAGTTCACTTGTAGCGTAAAAGGGATCTTATACACGAACCACTCCCAAGTGCCCCACTCTGGTCGCGAGAGCAACAACAACATGTGAATCAGTTCATATAAAGATCCACATCCCTTTCGACCTGCAATTCAAGCTTCAAACTTCTCCAAATAGAAAGAACAAAACAACATCTCACAAGAAAATGAGCAATGTACTCCGAAGAGTCCAGGGCATTGCCTCGCACCACAAATTCCATCAGAGTAAACACCCTCTTATCCATAGCATATCGCTTGAATTTTTTTTAAATGCTAAACATTTTACTTTATGTCAGTATAATATTTTTAAATTTAAATTCTTTGCTTATTAATTAGTAATTTGGAGGCCTATTTGGATGATTATAGTTGAAACTACATGTAGCTCCAACTACATACAATAAATAGTGACTCAGTTGTTTATTTTGATGTAGTTAGAGTTGCATGTATACAACAGTTGGAACTGTTATTTCTAGGTATCAAACTGACAACTAATCAATGCCACCGATCTAATTGGCCAGGTCGGTGAATATCAGGTGGGAGATTTTCTGTTTAATAGAACGTTCCTTAATTACATAACCACCTTTCAATTACCTTCCTTGGTTAAACACCAATTAGACTGATATAAGTCAGTCTCAATATACTGTATTCAGTATAACCCTTGTATAAAGAATATTAATTCACTTGTACAGTATTTGGAGTGAGGTACGCTTATAGCGAATCTCCTTAAGACAATTACGTCTCCCGCTATGGTGCTAACGGATTACTGGATGCTGGTCTCCCAAGACACAACACTCTTCACGGTATTTGGATAGCACTACCAAATCACCGTACAGTTGAACCTTAGTTAACCAGTATCTTTACAGGATTATCAATGCAGCAGGATCAAGACAAATCTCAGGAAGAATATTTGTCTTTACTTTGGAGGAACACCCACTGTAGAGAAAGGAGGGAGATAGAAGAATTTCTTCTTTGAAAGTCACAGATTCAGACAATAATTCTATTAAAGAATTTGTTAAATTTTCTGACCCTTCTTTAAGAACGAATCTTGCTTCAGAATCTGAGTTACTTCTTCACTTCGGAATCCGAGTTACAGAGTACTCAGAACTTGAGTTACAGAAGAAGGGAGAGAGAGATGCGTTCTATTGCTGTGTTTTTAAAATGAAAGAAAAGAGCGCTATTTATAGCGCTCTGGGAAGGGCAGAGGCGTAAATTAGAGTCCGAACGGTTGCAACGGTTCGGTCTGAACCATTGCAATGAATTGTTCCAGACAGAAACCACACAGACCGTTGTAACGGTTCGCGTGCGGTTTCCCTTCAGTTGTTGTGCGAGTCCGGATAGCGGAGCGGCGCGATCCATTGTAACACCGTACCTGTGGGGCCCGATTCAAAAAGAACGGGATCGGGTAGGATTACCGGACCTGAACCAAATCCGAACCCGAACCCAGGCCTGGGCCCCAGGCTCTGGGCTCTGGCACCGACGCCGGCCGATAGCCGCCGGCGGCGGCGCGCGGGCATGGTTTCCCCTAATCGCACGCGAAAACTCCAAGTACCCAAAGGGTACACCCTTTTGTTCCTATTTTTCTCTATTTAAACACTTCAAACTTCCATCACATGTCTAATGTGGGACTAAATGCTTTTAGTTACCTTTAGTCCCTTTTGCCTTTTGAATTTGGCAAACTTTGGACTTGAATATCTCATTCATTCGAAGTCAGAATTGAACATGTGAATATATCACATTCATCTCCAATGGAAGTAGAACACACTCTAACCATTATCCAATTGATTCTATCAACGGATCTCGCCGTAATTCAACTCAAAGATTCACATATAATTCTTCATATTTCTCAACAATCTCCCACAATGAATGGAGATTCAAGGAATTGACACACAAAAGACTGACTCTATAATGAAAGGTACTTTAGAAAGAAACAGCATCAGGATAGGTGAACTAGATCTTGAACCTTCCATAGCGAGAGTGTTATCGGACTTATTGGCTAATCAGTGAACTAAGTCTTAAACTGTTAGCCATTAGTGTAAACCAAGTCAATAAGTTTCACACAGTAACTTTTCAAATCAATTTTTGTTCTCGGTTGTGTCCATTTGGTCCTGAACATTCTTAATTTCAGAGAATATCTTTAAGGAATAACAGCCTCCAGAGAAATTTCTAAAGAGTCGACTCAGCTCTATACTCACATATGTGATCGTCCTATTAAGACTAGTCTATTCTATTCCACTAGTTTTAATAACAAGATATAAGCATCATTAAAAGCATTAAGCTTATCCTTAATGCACTTGTAAAAAGTACTTGTGTGCACTTTAGGAATGGGATGGAGTCAAGCTCCTAAGTGCTTACTTGCTGAGTCAATCATAACTAGTTTTTCCTCTTGAACTTAGTCCGTGGGATCTCCAATTGCTAAGTGAGGCTTCCATTAAGCTGATTCTATAAGGTTAGGCTTTTAAACCCATTCTCCTCGATGCCCAGTTTATACGCTCTCCACTTAAACCTTTGATAAACGGATCTGCGAAATTATCTTTTGACGAGACAAAGTCAATAGAGATAATTTCATTTGAGAGCAACTGCATAACAGTATTATGTCTATGACGAATATGTTTAGACTTACTATTATATAAAAAATTTTATGCCCTAGATATAGCTGTATCTAGCTGCTTGATTATCGCAGTGAATAAATATAGCGGGCACTGGCTTTGGCCATAATGGTATATCTTTCAAAAATTATCGAAACCATTTTGCTTCTTCTCCGGCCTTATCTAAGGCTATGAATTCCGATTTCATAGTAGAACGGGCAATACATGTTTGTTTAGAAGATTTTCAAGATACCGCTGCTCCTCCTAGAGTAAATACGTATCTGCTAGTTAATTTTGATTTCTCAGAATCTGCAATCCAATTAACATCACTGTATCCTTCAAGTACCGGTGGATATTATCCATATCTCAAGACATATTCCTTGTGGTGTGATACGTAACCTAATACTCGTAGTAGAGCAGTCCAATGATCATCACTAGGGTTACTAGTGTATCTGCTTAACTTACTTACAACATAAGTAATATCGGGTTTAGTCCAATTCATTAAATATATTAAACTTTCGATAATCTGAGAGTACTCTAACTAGCGTACTCCAGTTCTTATATTCTTACGAAGGTGGATGTGTGGGAGAAAAGGATTTGTATTCTCCTTTATCCATGATCCTTGAATCTTTCTATCATCTTATTCACGCAGTGAGATTGAGATAGACTGATTCCATCTGGTGTTCTTGTGATTTTAATTCCTAAAATTACATCAGCAACTCTCAGATCCTTTATGTCAAAATTGTTGGAAAACATTCTTTTAGTGGACTTAATAATTTTAATATTAGTCCCAAGTATTAACATGTTGTTTACATAAAGACAAACAATGATACATGTATTTTCAACTGTTTTAGTCTAAACACACTTATCGCATTCATGATAGCGAATCCATCTTTAATCATGACACTATCGAATTTCTCATGCCATTATTTTGGAGCCTGCTTTAGACCGTATAAGAAATTTACCAATTTGCACACTTTGTGTTCTTGGCCCTTAACTATAAATCCTTTATGTTACTCCATATATATTTCTTCTTTTAATTCATAGTTTAAAAATGCAGTCTTCACGTCCATTTGATGGATATCTAAGTTATGCAATACTGCAAGTGCATTTAACATCAGAATGGAGGTTATTCTTGTTACTAGTGAATAAGTATCAAAGTAGTCAAGTACTTCCTTTTGTCGATAACCCTTGGCTACTAATCTAGCCTTGTACTTATCAATAGATCAATCGGGTTTTAATTTTCTTTAGAAAATCCATTTACTCCCAATTGGTTTACTGCCGGAGGCAAGTTTGATAATTCCCAAGTATGATTACTTAGTATAGATTCTATTTCGCTATTTATAACTTCTTTCTACATTTGTGCTTCTGGGTAGACATTGCCTCTTTAAATGTTTGAGGTTTGCTTTCAATAGCATATGCTATGAAATCTGGACTAAAAAAAATTTCAGATTCTAGATCTCTGACTTCTTCTTGGTTCAATTTTCACATTAACAATCGGTTCCTTGGGGCTTTCGTCCCTGAACACCATCTCATGTGTTCTTTTCCCAAAAGCTTATCTGTTTCCCGTTTGTATGGAAAGATATCTTCAAAGAACATAGCATCTCTAAATTCGATAATTATATTTACATGAATATCTGATATTTCTGATTTATGAACAAGAATCTATAGGCACTACTATTCAAGACATAGCCTATGAATATGCATTCCATTGTTCTTACTTCCAACTTAGTCTTTTTAGGCAGTGGTGCTAGTACCTTTTCAAGGCACCCCCATATTTTGAGATAATGGTAGAAAAGTGTCCTTCCATCTATAACTCAAAGGTATAAGTCTAAGTTTCTTATAGGGTACTCTATTTAGAATATAATTTGCAGTTAACAGAGCTTCCCCCCACAAGTTTTGCGGAGCTCTAGAACTTACAAGCATGAAATTGATCATTTCCTTCAAAGTTATGTTCTTCTGTATAGCAATTCTATTTTGCTGAGGAGTATTAAGGTGTTGTACCAAATTTAGCAAATAACTTACTAAAATCATTTGATTCATATTCTTCACCTCGATCGGATTTTAGAATCTTGATATTCTTGTTGAATTGATTCTCAACTTTGCCTTTATATGTTATAAACATATTCGTTATCTTATCCTCACTGTTTAGAAGATACACATAATAGTATCTTATACAGTCATAAATAAAGGTCATAAAATACTTTTTTTCGCCTCTAGTTGGCGTAAACTTTAAGTCACACAAATTGCTATGAGTTAATCCTAATGGTTCTGTATTTCGATCAATTGAGTGAAATGAATTTTTCACAAACTTGGCCTCAACACAAATCTCACACTTGTGAATTTCTTTCGAGTTGAGTTTAGGAATATATCCTAGATCAGACAGTTTTTTAAAGACTTATAATTTACTTGCCCTAATCTAGCATGCCATAAAATAGGAGACTCAAGTAAATAAACAGAAGACTTTTCTTTATTTATAAGCTTAGGGTACAAATACATAGATTTTTTGTCCACAACTGCAACAATGGCCTTAAAAAGGCTATCAATAAGATAACCGTTACCAATATACATCCCACCCTTAGTAAGTACAAATTTATCAGATTCCTTTCTTACTAAGTATTGATGCAGAGATCAGATTCTTGTGAAAATCTGAAACATGTAGCATATCGTCTAAAGTAAGTTTTTTCCCAGATGTCCACTTCAGAATGATCTTTCCTTTTTCCTCAACCTTGGATATGGCTGAGTTTCTCATGAAGAGTTTCTCATCTTACTCTAGTTTTTGATATTCGGAGAATAATAATTTCTCAGAGCAGATGTGTCGAATAACCCCAGTGCCTACTGCCAATCCTTATTGTTGGTCGTCAGATTCACTTCTGACACCAGCTAGGCAGAGCTAACAGCACCCCCAGGGCGCTACTGTCTTATGGTAGCAGCGCTCCCCAAGCACGTTGCTGGTCTTAGCAAAGGCGGCAAAGGGCGCTGCCAGGTTTGGCAACAGCGGCAACGCCCCGGGGGCTCTGCCAGCCGATCGTGGCAGCGATAGTTGTTGCAACGCCCCCAGGGTGCCACTAGCTCTTGTAGCGCCGAGCGCTGATCTTGCCTAAAGAAGATGAAATCCCTTTGTTTAAGGAGATGAACATCTATGTTTAAAGGAGATGAACTCCCTAAGTTTGTAAAAGGGAAAATAAATCCCTTAGATCGCCTGTATTTCATATGGAGGCAAAATCCTTCAGATCGATTTTTATTCGATCAACCCACAATTCATAATTCCACAAGAATGCTCTGATACCAATATAGAATTTAGGATTAATCAAAAACATAGAGGAGAGGTATGAGGATTACCTCAGTGGAAGCAGCAGTAGTAGTAAACTCAATCCTGCTGTTTGTCATCGTCTCGATCCTCGACGGTCGGTGAACATTACAAGAACGATTACCCTTTAATCCACACTTCAAATACCCCAATAGAAGTATCTTGTGATTGAGGGAAAATAGATGAGGATCCGTCTTACTCTTTAGTGGAAGAAAAACTTCCTCAACTCACATTAAAATCGTCATGAATTTATATATAGTGGTTAGAAGATAGAGTTGTAATTCTCATCTCCAATCATTATGATCTTAAAAGATAGAGTTATAATCTAACAATAACTAACAAGATTCAGATCAATTTTGATTTGAATTTTCAAATCAAGTTTATCTTATCCTGCTTAGATTTTTTTGTCCTTATTAGGTCTAGCCCAGTATGAGTGCCCAATAAAGTCCAAACCCGTCATGCAAATCTTTTATTCCTACACATTAAAATTATCAGCGACAACTATAGCCCAAGGGGTTAGAATGTGCTAGAGGAAGTAGGGAACGTGGAAAGTTACCATTTATAACCGCCATAACTTGACCAAAAACTATAATAAGTACAAAGATGAATAAGAACATGCTCCTCGATCAAAACCATTATTTGCTTGTATTTACTTTTATTCGTGTTTTGTGTCCAAGTTATTGTTGCTTTTATTCCGTAAAGGTTACGAGTATCTTGTAAGTTTTACTGCTTTCAATATAATCTTACTCCAGGAGTGAAACAACTTAACAGATAGGAGTAAAATTAATGTAATCAATCTTTATTTAATGAAAATATCTTCATCTTGCTTATTGTATGCGCATTTTAATTAAATATAAGCACCTAGTATAGACTGAAATGAGTAAAGAGCCACTTTCGACTTGATTTTTGGATGTCTTTCTACCAACTGTAGTTTTATTCTTCACATCAGTATACCACTTTCTTATTCTATTACTTTCACGTGTGTTTCAATCTATTTGGTGGTATCCAGAGATTTGCAGTTACTCTTGTTCATCCTAGCGATAACCCCTGCTTTGTGTAGTAGCAGTGATTAGCTTCAAAATAAAAACAGTGACTTGTTGTCTAGCAGCTAGACCGCCTTGTATCCTCGAGGGTCTCTAGGTCAGGGTCAAGTCCCAGTTAGATCATTAGAGAGCTGGCCGCCAACAAGTCCAGAAGTTTTTTTTGGATAAACATGTTCTCTAGCATACCGGTGGGAACCACACTATCGTTTATCAGTAGATGCAATATAATTTAAGGTCAAAAGTAAAAGTAATAATATGACAAATATTTTAGATGTTAATGATGATTATAATTCTATTCCATGAGCGGCATCTTTACAATCGCTAGAGAAGAATCAGAATGTTGAATTAAACTGGGCGGCTCCTCAGATGATAACATACCAACAAGAGTTGAACATGGAGATAATGTTCTATACCATAATCCCAAAATTAGCATACAAAATTTTGTTCATAATAACCCTATGAACGATAGCTAGTAGTCTGTATATAACCTTTGGCGCCAATAGATAGTACGATGAGACATGAGGCTTTAATAGTGTAAGATCTGACAACTAATCAATGTCACTGATCAAATTGGCCAGGTCAATGAATATCAGGTGGGAGATTTTTCATTCAATAGAATGTTCCTTTTACAGAACCACCTTTCAATTACCTTACTTGGTTAAATACCAATTGACTGGTATTAGTCTCAAAATACAGTAATATTTATGAATATAAATATTCCAGCATAACTCCTGTAAAAAGAACGTTAGATCAATTACACAATAACTGGAGTAAGGTACGCATGTAGCAAATCTCCTTAAGACAATTATATTCCCTGCTATGGTACTAACTTGCTACTGGACGCTGGTCTCTCAATTTACAACACTCATTCATAGTATCTAAATAGCACTACCAAATCACCATTCAGTCGAACCGTAGTTAATCAGTACCTTCATAAGTTGGAATTCAACGCAGTTGGATGAAGACAAATTTCATGATGAATATTTGTCTTAATATGGAGGATTATTCACTGTAAGGAAAAAAGAGGGAGAAAGAAGAATCTTTGTCTTAGGAAGCTACAGATTCAGACAACAATTCTGTTTCTCTTCAGAATTCAGAATATGTTAAATTTTCTATTTCTTCTTTCAGATCAGATCTATTACTAGATCTCTGTTAGAATCTCTGACTTTTTTCTGCAGATTCTGCGTGCAGAGCAGAGAGGAAGAGAAGATTCTGAGAAATGATAGAGAGGAGCGGTATTTGTAGCGCTCCTGGGAACCCGTTGGAGGAAAGCGGGAATAGTTGCGACGATTTATGTCGAACCGTTGTTGCAGTTCTATCTAACCCTGCGCGGATTCGGGTAGCGGAGCGGGTGGATATGGATCCAAGACCGATGACCCTTTAGTACCCGTATGGTCTGGCTCAAAAAAGAATCGCACTGGGTTCGCACCCGCCTCCAGACCTGGGCCCAGACTCTGGCACCGGCGCCGCGCACGCGTGTGGGCATGATTTCCCCAAACGCGCGTGAAAACTCCAAGTACTCAAAGGGCACACCCTTTATTTTCATCTTTCTCTATTTAAACACTTCAAATGTCCACTCCATATTCAATGTGGGACTAAATATTTTAGCTACCTTTAGTCCCCTTTAGCTATTGAATTAGGCTAATTTTTGACTTGAATATCTCATTCATTCGAAAATGGAATTGAACATGTGAATATATCATGTTCATCCCCAATGGAAAGAGAACACACTCTAACCATTATCCGGTTGATTTTATCAATGGATCTCGTCTTAATTCAGCTCAAAGATTCACTTAAATTCTTCGTTTTCTCAACAATTCCCCATAATGAATAGAGATTTAAGAAATTGACACACTATGAGACTGACTCTATAGTAAAGCTACTTTAGAAAAGAAACTGCATCAGGATAGGTGAATTAAGTCTTGAACCTTTCATGTGAAAGTCTTATCGGACTTACTGGCTAATCAGTAAAATAAGTCTTGAACTGTCAGCCGTTTGTGTAAGCTAAGTCAACAGCCTCACACAGTACTTTGGCTCTCAGTTGTGTCCATTTTGGTCATGAATATTCTTAATTTCAGAGAGTATCTGTAGGGAATTCAGCCTCCATAGAGACTCCCAAAGAGCCGACCAGGCTCTATACTCACATAGGTGATCGTCCTATTAAGAGTACTCTACTCTACCTCACTTGTTTTAATAACAAGATATAGGCATCATTAAAAGCGTTAAACTTATCCTAAATTCATTTGTAGATCGCAGTCTTCGCCCTATTTTGAGTTTTTGTGAGGATTTTGGTCATGATCGCAGTCTTCACAAAATGCCCTATTTTTGAGTCAGCCCTCACAGAACTCATCGTGAGCACGAAAAAAACGAGATATGCAAAAAGGTTGATTCCAAAAAAAATTTGGGGGCTCCACCCCCGACCTAGGAAGGGGTTCCTCGCCCCTCTTCCAGCCCCCGCGGTGACCTGATCATGCAGGTTGACCCACGAATTACTTTGTGTTGGAGTCAACGTTGAAGGGAGAGCAACGTCAGGTGCAATATGGAAGGGTAAAATATAAAATGAAAAATATATAAACAAGCGGTGGTTGAGAGAAATTAATTTACACTGATGTGGATGAGGCTGTAGCGAATCAAGTTATGACGTTGAGTTTTTTTTTCTAATTATGAGGCAAAGTAGGTGACTGTAGCGAAATATTCCAAAAAAAAAAACTTATGTGTTTATCTTTTTCTTAAAAAAGAAACAAATACCTTTACGAGTTAAAAAGGAAAAAGAAAAAGAAAAATAAGAAACAAAGAAAACAGCCAAAGGGGAAAAAGAAAGAGAAAAATATTACTGCTATTCTTATCAGAAAAAGGGGAAGATGATTTGAAGAGGGAATAAAGCGAACCGACTTAGAAATTGAAAAAAGGTTTTTTTTTTTTTTTTTTAAGTCAAGTTTTTAGATTTCTTAGAATTCAAAAACCTAGAACTCTTTTGCCTTTTTTGATACGTTATTTCATAGATCATATTGATTAATTGTAATTAGAATCTAAAAAGAGAGGGAATATAGTTCTTTAGATTTATAACTTAGAACAGACTAAAGAAAAAATTTATTTAACATATTGGATTCTTTGATTATATTTTTTATATGTTTTTATTATTTTTAGAGTTTATTAACAAAGCATTGAGAAAAATGAGACTTAGAAAATTTCCAAAGAGGACGAAGAGAAGTAGGAAGAAATTGAGATAATGAAAAAATAATAATAATAATTGTTTTCACTTGAGAAAATCTCTGAATCCGTCACGGGTTCGGTTCATGTGTGTGAGCCACACACACATACAATAAGAGGGCCAATCCGACGTTGACACGTGGACTGGTCCTCTTATAATATGTTATGTGTGTGGGCCTCACATACATATTATAAGGGATTATAAGAGGACCAGTCCACGTGTCAACGTCGGATTGGCCCTCTTATTATGTGTGTGTGGGGCTCACACACATAAACTGAACCCATCCGCCACCGCACTGCATGCAAACAGCCCCCGCATATCTTCTCCAAATTATGGGGGGAATCAACCCCACTACCACCAGCAGCAATCAGTTATGTACGCACGCGAGTCCCCATCGCGGGGCCATGCAGTCACGTGGCCCCCCAGCTGAAATTGACACCGCAACAGGGTTGGTGGGAATTGGGTGCACCTCAAATAACATGTATTATTGCGCTCTCTCTGCAATATAATTCGAGTAAACAATATGACTCGTGTCACCAGGCAAAAAATAAATATATGTCTCGTGGTGCACCCCTCCCATTATTTTATTCATCTAATATTTTCACGAAATTTGGTCTCGACGGGCCTCAGCCGTCGATCTCAGCCCCGCAGCGCGTCAGATTGCGGAGTGACAGCAAGGGGCGCGGTGAGCTCACCGCCCTCGTGCAGCACGGGCTGCGTCTCTTCTCTAATCTAAAGCACAGGATCTTGTTTCTTCTGGCTTCGCGTGTCGGGGCCTAATTGCCTAAATGGCATCACGTGATCCATTAATTAATCTTTGACGGTAACGTCACCGCCCCCGTTCCCGCCCTTCGTCTCTCTGTGTATAAAATACCTGTGGGAGCGTTCAGGCTTTTCTGTGAGATCGAGCTAAGCCTTTTTCTTCTGTGCTTCGCCCAAAGGTATCCCTTTTCAATGTCACTCTTCGTTGCTTAGCATTTAATTTTATTGGGCTTAAGTCAGTATCAATTATTAATATTTCAATTTTTGTGATTGATTATTAGAGTACGTTTAGTTCTATTTCTCTGCCCATTTATTTAGATGATTAATCAACACATAAGTTCCTTAGTATGAAAGAACATGATGACAATATGAATGCAAAATTTATCCATTGTCCATGAAAACTATATATTATGTGCTATTATTTATTTATATATTTCTATTCGTGTCTTTAGTAATAAAATTATAGGAGAACATCTGAATCCAATTAATTGCTTAATATACTTTTATTGTGCTACTTAACTATTTAGAAACCTTTTTTACTTTCAACAAAAATGTAAGTAATCATTCTTTTATTAATGTCTTCTCTTTAATGAAGGAGAATGACTATGATCCATCTTTGCTTGGGGGGATTATCCTTTGAACAAGTAAATTAATAAGAGTTTGTTGGAATTTGTTTTAGAAATTATAAATAGAAACTTCTCTTCAGTCTTTGCTTCACCTGAGTTCATTCCGGTTGCTACATAAATTAAACTCATGAAAGCTTCAAGTTAGTTGTTGACAATTTCCCCACCATACAATGTTTAAGGAGATAAAGATGATGTGATTTTCTCTTCATTTTTTGCAACTTTTGGGCCCCTTTGTTTCTCACTTTTTGGGTGAGAAATATTCACAACCAGATCAGCTCATCAATTTTACAAGATCATCATTATGTGAGCCCTCACGAAATGTTGAGGTGACATCTATCTGCGAATTTGTCACGCAGAGCCTTAATGGGACGGATTTTTATAACACGTGGGGACCGTATGTTACCTTACGTGATTAGGCTGCAGATTTTCAAATTTTAGGATATGAAACAAGCATGCCCTTAAAGACAATTATTACTTGGAAAATCTGTGGAATATTAATAATTATTGAAGTGCGGAGATTCAACACTAAGGGCCTTTGTTTCGAAGCCAAAATTTAAAAATCTACAGCCCAATCAAATCGGTTAGCTTTCACGCGTAAGGGACCCGCGGGCTCCGCGTGTTGCAGAAATCCGTCCCTCAGAATAACGTGAAGGTCCGTGTAATGATGACCTATTTTCAATAGTACATAACCAAACACAGCCTAAAAAAATGATGTGCTTGGCCTGGCGAATTGTATGTTTCTCAACCCAAAAATAGGAAACAAACATGCCCGAATAATATTAGTGTGCGTGTTGGCTGTAGTAACTCTGACTCGCTAACAGTGAACATTGTTTAGAGCATCTCCAAGTGTTTCCACGGAGATCCCTTATTTCAGAGGTAGAGGGGACTAAGAGACCATTAAGGGCTATTGATCTCTAATGGTACTCTTTAAACGAGCTAAATGATTATTAAAGAACTATTGGTCTCTAATGGTACTCCTTTAATACCTCATCCACCATTTGTAGGGATTTGAGTTGGGATGGGGTGAAAATCTGACCTCTTGGAGCCACACACACACACCAAATGTCCCTTAATTTGTTGAAGGGGACCGATAAATCCGGCCCCTTCGAGATAGTCTTAGCGACATCAACTGTGTATTCACATGTTAGTTTGCTAAGAATTTAGCAACTAATAATTTTGATGTTGTAGTTCGATTCCCAATGAGAAACACTTATGACACCTTGTCATGCCCATTGCCCACTGGGCATTGATTTTATTATTTACATAGATCTTAGATCTAGTGGTTATTCAAAGGTATAAAATTAGAATCCAGGCTACTGTCTACAGGTTCTGGAATTTGGACTCCAACGAGACTCAAAAACTCAAAAGTGAGTGAAATGTGGAGTGTTATTTCAGGAAAAAATTCCAGTGTGCGACTCACATGAGTTGGACACATTTATTGTTCTCTCTCCTTCAAAAATAACTGGGTATCATGTGGACGGTCAAAAAAGTCAATCATGTAAATTTTTTATTTCAATTAAACCCAGTACATTGATGTTCATTGATCATATACAAAATGTATTGTTTCCGAAAAATCATAAATTTTGTATCCATTCAAAGGTGCTGTTAAATTCATGATATGCAATTTTGTCTTTGATTATTATATATGGAAAACAATAATATGATAAGTTATATCGAATTAGATAAAAGAATAAGCAGCTTTTACAAATTGTGAGATGCATTTAGATGAAATTTTACAAACTATGAGTTCGTCTGTCATGTAGTTTGTCATCCCCAATTTATATCTCCCCCTTTGTGGAGCAGGTAGCTAGCTAGTTAGCAATGTCGATGCCGGCGGACCTTCAAGCCCCGCCGCGGCCGAAGCGGAAGAAGATCTGGGTGGACTACGTTGTCGAGTTCCGGTGGATCATCATCGTCTTCGTGGTCCTCCCCATCTCTGCCATCATCGCCTTCATCGCCTACCTCTACGACCTCAAGGCCGAGCTCAGGCCCTTCAAGCAGCGCCAGCAGGAGCACGAGGAGAAAGTCCGCAAGGTCGTCCGCCGCCTCAAGCAGCGCAACCCGGCCAAGGACGGCCTCGTCTGCACCGCCCGCAAGCCCTACATCGTGGTCGGCATGCGCAACGTCGACTACAAGCGCGCCCGCCACTTCGAGGTCGACCTCTCCGACTTCTACAACATCCTCGAGGTCGACCCCGACCGCATGGTCGTCCGCGTCGAGCCATTGGTCAAGATGGGCCAGCTGAGCCGGGTCACCGTCCCCATGAACCTCGCCATCCCGGTCGTGTCCGAGCTCGACGACCTCACCGTCGGGGGGCTCATCAACGGATACGGCATCGAGGGCAGCTCGCACATCTACGGCCTGTTTCAGGACACCCTGGTATCGCTGGAGATCGTGTTGGCCGACGGCAGGGTTGTGAGGGCGACCAAGGACAACGAGTACTCCGACCTGTTCTACGCCATCCGTGGTCTCAGGGAACGCTGGGCTTCCTCTTGTCCGCGGAGATCAAGCTAATTCCGATCAAGGAGTACATGAAACTGACATACACGCCGTGCGCGGCACATTGAGGGAGCTCGCCCAAGCCTATACTGACTCCTTCGCGCCGAGGGACGGGGACCCGAAGAAGGTGCCAGACTTCGTCGAGTCGCTGATCTACACGCCGACAGAGGGGGTTTTCATGACGGGGAGGTACGCGTCGAAGGAGGAGGCGACGAGAAAAGGGAATGTGATCAATAGCATCGGGTGGTGGTTCAAGCCGTGGTTCTACCAGCACGCGCAGACGGCGCTGAAGAGAGGGGAATTTGTTGAGTACATTCCGACGAGGGAGTACTACCACCGGCACACGAGGCCGCTGTTTGGGAGATGAAGCTGATTTGCCGTTCGGCGACCAGTGGTGGTTCCGGTGGCTGATGGGGTGGACGATGCCGCCCAAGATCTCGCTGCTCAAGATCACGCAGGGGAGGCCGTCAGGCAGTACTACCACGACATGCATGTTATTCAGGACATGTTGCTGCCGCAGCACAAGGTCGCCGATGCGCTGGAGTTCCTTCACCGTGAAATGGAGGTGAATGGATTTTGCATTGGTCTGAAAGATTCGATTGTCAAATTGCATTGACATCTCTATTTTACATCTATTTTTTCAGGTATATCCGATCTGGCTCTGCCCTCACCGGCTCTTCAAGTACCCGATCAAGACCATGATTTACCCTGAGCCGGGCTTTGAGCAGAATCTAACACAGGGCGACACGACCTTCGCGCAGATGTACAGCGACATTGGGGTCTACTATGCTCCGGGACCGGTCTTGAGGGGCGAGGTCTTCGATGGGTCTGAAGCTGTCAGAAGGCTCGAGGACTGGCTGATCCGAAACCACGGGTTCCAGCCCCAGTACTCTGTGTCCGAGCTCTCGGAGAAGAACTTCTGGAGGATGTTCGATGCGTCTCACTACGAGCACTGCCGCAGGAAGTATGGGGCCATCGGCACGTTCATGGATGTGTACTACAAATGCAAGAAAGGGAAGAAAACCGAGAAGGATGTGCCGAGGCCGAGGCGGCCATCGCCGAACGGGTGAACGCGGACAAGAGTGACTGATGAGAATAATTAGTCCGTTGTACTCACAAACATAAATCTCTTTAGAGAGAGAACATATTTGAGGACGGATTGCTGCGATATGTCGTAATGTGGCTCTCCAACATCTTTCGTTCCTTCCTCCATAATATTTGTAGTATTTGGTTGTTTGAATTGTTTTGTCAACACTCGTTTCTGATAAATGGAGTTAATGGTGTTATGGCTCAGCTCTCGTCTCTCACTTGTAACTCACCAGAATAAAACAAGATTAGATTGGACCGCCAAAAGTCAAGGTGATATTTCTAGCATCAAGTTTAAAGGTCATAACTGTTTGTCTAGAAAGAGCTATGGCCTTAAGGGCTGTCCAATTTATTAAAACGAATATTGTGAGTGTAGAGAGAGGAACAAAATTGGAGATTTTAATTGCTGTCTTGAAAGAGTTTCACCATACGCAGAGTTATTATACTGATCGACCCGCACAAGCAGATCGTCAGGGTTAGAAAGAGGCAGGGAGCCTCCTCCCGGATCAAAAATTAAATGAAGTGGGAATGAAACTCAGAAATTGAGAGTGGATTTGGAGCGATAGCAGCACAGTCTCAAAAAAGTTCAGAGACCTAATCGGAGTATGACCTCGGAGTTCTAGACCTAGTCGGAGTATGACCTTGGAGTTCAAATCCGGAGTATATAGCAACGTGGGCCTTCGAAGTCCTGGACGTCTTCGGAGTTCAGGACGAAGAGTTCAGGTTATTTTCTATTGTGAACCCGAATTCGGTGATTCATTTTATTTGACTCTCTCTCTCTCTCTCTCTCTCTCTCTCTCTCTGGCTATAAATAGAGGGTTTTGTAACTCTAGTTGTGTATGAGTGAGAAAAGTTAAATCTCCTCTGTAATATTGCTTAATTAATAAGATCTCCTCTCTTCTACCTCGATGCAGGCAAATTGCCGAACCTAATTAGATCTTGTCTTCTCTGCAATTTGCTCATTATTTATGTATCTGTGTTTGAGTTTCTTTAGCTAAATGTGTCGTCTTTATTGATGATTTGATCTCCTGCTAGACGCAACATCAAATGCTTAATTAGTATGACCAGTGACCATTGTTGTCTGTTGGAGCGAAACAATGTTTCGCAAATATCAATCATCTAAAAGGTGGTTTGGTCCTCAAAAGTTTCTAATCGCAACCTTATGCTTTATTTTTTTTAAAGTTTTCTTTTTTATCTATTTGTTTCCTAATTTTGGTCTTCTTTGTTGACATGTCTATATAAACCTTTGGGGCTTTTTGCAGGCATGTCTAGAATTTTAATAACACTGAATTTTTCTTCTCTTTTTCTCTGATTGATTTTAGAGTTGTTCTACGTAGAGTTTGAGACTGTTAGCATTAAAACGGGATCTACCTGGCACTTTCGCTTCGATGTACGTGTCAAATTATATCGAGAGATGGTTGGTCAGGGTGTGAGGGCAACGGTGATCTAATTTTTTCAGTGTCTTTGACTTTTAAATAAATTGATGATTTCGAGCGAAAGGTAGGAGAGCAAGTTCTGTCCTTTCATCATGCGCTTTTAAAAATAGTGATGATGGTATTGATGTTCTTCACTTAGCTTCACCGAAATATCTGACCCGAGATTGGTTTTGGATCCTTAAAGATCCATTGTGTCTATATTCAACAAAGCAATAAAACATTGAATCTATTTCTGAGATATATATTCTACCCAATAAATCACAAGTCTGACTTTAAAGATCCAAACCTGAAAGATTCAGGTTAGATTCTGATCTAGTATCGTGTAAGGGTCTTGTTGGCACTCTTACATGGAATGCCACTAATAACGATGAATCCCATACAGGGTTGGTAGTGGTCCAGACTCATATAAGCCTAGGTTAAATCCATTAACATTTTGGGGTTAGATTTTTAAGCCCGAGACCATTTCGAAACTAGAACGAGCCGGGCTTGGGCCATTGTCAGACTCGCATCGTTACTTCGCCGGCATTTCGATTTTTTTTTTTCTCGCCGCTTGCGCCGTGAGCCGTAGGATGACGGTGGGGGCCATCATCCGTGGGGCCCACCCAAACCAACAGCTCACACGCTCGCGGTGTGCAAAAACAAATTCCGGCATTTCTCCTCACTTTACAATAAATAAATAAATTTTAACATCACATTTCTTCTTAAATTAATCAAATGAAGTATAAATAAAGATTAGCAAAACTAAAATGAAGAATAAATATACAAATAAATGAAAACATCAATATTCATATATTATAACAAATTAATTATTATTATAACGGGCAAATGTTGTTTAGTATTAACCAAAACTATTCATTCTTTCTTTTATAACAATAAAATGAGACTATTATAGTTCTCCTATAATATGACCGCAAGGGATTCATATATTGAATTTTAATATTATGTTAATAATATAATAGTCTAAAATATAAGATGAATAATATTATAAATAGAAATATTTTGCCCTAGCCCTTAACTTTTAGTTTGATTAGGGAAAAACTCAGAGGCGTAATTCATTTAGCCCCAATCTCATTTACGTCAGCGTATTGTAATAAAATAGCGTTTTCACTTATTTTCTCTCAAAGTCAACTCTTCTCCTTCCTCGTATAATTTTGTTTCTCTTTTTACTCTTTTCTCAGATCCAGGCAATGTTCTTCACCGCTTGGGCTGAGGATGTTGGGATTTGGGTCTAATAAATAGTCCCACATCGGCTAGACATGAGATGATCTTGGGTATATAAGTATTTGGGCTACTCAAACTAGAAGGCTAGTCTTTTGGGATGGTGCCCCGAGTCCTTACAAATGGTATCAGAGTCATGCCCCGAATTTAGTCGTGTGTGTGGGTGATGTTCGATCCCCCAGGGCGCAGCAGATGGCGCAGTGTGCTCCTGTTAAGCTCAATCTATATATAGATTGAGCTCTCGAGAGAAAAGTCCAAGTTCAGGTTCTCCAGTGCTTCACGTAAGGCGTGTATGAACAAACACGGTGAAGAAAAGTAACCTCGATGAGCATCATATGTCTTCTGGGTGTGGAGATGAGCTTACAGAGAGAGAGTTTGAGGGGGGATAAAAACCTATTCAATTCTCAGGGCGAAAAAAAAAGCGCAACAAAGTCACTGTAAAAGCTAAGATGGCAATGTTGAAATGCAGTGAAGATAATCTCATAGAGAGCATAGGTATTCCAGGTGTGAAGATGAGCTTACACGGAGACTCTTTTTTTGAGAGTGATTTGGGTCGAATAAATAGTCCCACATCAGCTAGACTAGACATGGGGATGGTGTGGGTATATAAAGATTTGGGCTACTCCACCTAGAACGCTAGTCATTTGGGATGGTGCCCCGAGTCTTTATAAAAATTGTTGATGATCTTTCATCGATCAAACAACAGAGGAATACCAAGTCGAAGACTCGGCAGTGGAAGCAGAAGTGTAGAAGATCTACATTAGCAAGCAACCACCACACAAGTAAGAAACACAACATTTAATGTGGTTCGGCAATGTGCCTACGTCCACGGGGAGGAGGGGAGAAATATTTATTGAAGAAAATATAAGAGTTACAGTGAGATCTCTCTCACAACTCTCAATGGTGAAATTATAAAATTTCTCTTGAATATTGACACCTTTCAAAAGGCCACCCCTGAAGGGTTTATATAGGCACATGGGATGATCTTAATCCAATACAAACTCAAATCAGTATCTCCTTAGAGAAATAGGAAACCCGTATCCAAAACAAAATAGGAGACAGATTCGTATTAGAAAACTGCCAACAACTTGAATTCTTCTCCAATGAATATGAGGCACTCAAAATACTAAGAATCTTCACCTTGACTCATGTTCAATGAGTCCCTCCGTGGAAATTAGCATCTGCTCATTCGCCTTCCTTTCTTCCCCTTTTGTGACTCACATGGCTCCCTCCCAAGAACATGTTTGTCACTTTATCTTTGGAGAACCTTGGAACCTGATAAAGTTCAGAAATGTTCTGAACTTCTCCATCGGGATGGTCTTCGTCATCATATCCGTTGGATTCTTCTTCGTGCTGATCTTTATCAAATCGATCATCTTATCATCCATGACCCACTGACGTATCTTGTGAAATCTTACATCAATGTGCTTCATCTGCTTGTGATACATGTGATTCTTTAGCGAGATAAATAACACTCTGGCTGTCGCAATGAACTCGAACTGAATCCTGTATTATACTGAACATCTCAACCAATCCTCTCAACTACAAAACTTTCTTTGACGCTTCAACTGCAACTATGTACTCCGCTTCTGCCATTAAAAGAACAATTGTATCTGTAACGCCCCGGATTCATGCTATATGATTGTTTCCTGCTACTGATATGGATATTCCCGTTACTGGACATGAGTGTTGTTGATATGCGATGTGGGATCCAAGTCACGGGGGCCACTAGAATCCACATCTATTGTTCATGTTTCCCGTTATATTGTTCATGTTATATTGTTCCCGTCCCGTTATATTGTTTTTATGCTATCAACAGAGCTCAGGTCCAGTTATCACGTTATCCGTATCATGTACTATATCTGTTCTTGTTACATTGTATACTTGATATATCAGATCATAATAAGAACTTGGGTATGGGGGAGACTTGACGGTTGACTAGATCATATCGGGTGGATGTACTGGATCCATATTGAGGTCCCACTGCAGGGGACCGGTAGTGCTGGCTACCATCTGTTACTCATGTTACATGTTACAGCTCTAGCGGGCTGGCCCTGGTCTCAGCAGCAGGGATCTGTTTAAGGCCGTTGTCCCGGGTATGCACGGGACACACCACCCGATAAGAACTCCTCGACCATGAGTTTCCAATTAACATAATAAAATAATATACACAATAGTGGACGTCGGGAAACACTTGTTATTTGATCACTCTCTCGTTTGGATAATGGTACCCGTAGGCCATGTCCGGCTGGGTTCGACTGGAGTGCGGGCTCCAGTATGAACTGCCAGTGGTATGGGACACGGGTAGAGATTGATTAAAATACCAGGTGGTACTGATCGCTACTATTGTATAAATGACATGACTTAACATGACCTGCCTGCTACATGTTTAGTTGTACTTGTTACTGTTCCTGATCATTTATCTGCTATCATGTGACATGTATACATTGCTATTGTTCCTGTTTCCTGTTACACTTTCTTTAGAGCCCTACTACTCATGCACATGTATACTTTGTTACATTACCTGGTATATGTTACACTGTATGTAGTGGCATACTATGCATGTTCTGCATTGCAAATATTTATTGTTGCAGACATATGGCTCATCTGCATGTTCACCTCTATCACGTCACCACTATCATGTTCATGTCTAGTATGTCACCACTAGACAACAGCATCATGTATTATATATTAGTATCGTGCTTGTTACTATGTATGTATTACTGCCTCCTTCATTTTACCACTCACTAGGTCGCTTTCTGACGACCCTGGGTTTGCGTGCCCAGATTGGAGATCGTATACCGTAGTATCCGAGAGTATCATGGAGTCACATCGGAGTTTCCTCATCGGGACTATTCTAGGTACCTTGGTGCTTTATTTCCGTTATCTTATCGTCATCATTTTCATATCTGTCATGATCACTGACCCTTTTCTGCAGGTATTCTTGTACTTATTTCATGCTGGGACCCATGTCTATATGGAGGTTATGTACTGTACTGAGGCTTAGCGTACGTACGTGAGGGTTTTCCGCCCTGCGTATGTACGTCGCCATAACGCCCCCGTACTGCGGGATTGGGGCGTTACAGTATCTTGCAACTTGCCTTCCAACTAATGACCCACTCAGCTACTGTGAACACATAGCCCGTCATAGATCTTCGTTGATCAAGATTCATCCATAATCTGCATCAACATAGCCTTGTAGTAACCTTGGCTTTCCCGTTGCCAATCTCTGAAACACCACCTAGTCTTGTAGTCCCTCGCGGATATCATAGCACTCACTTCACTACTTCCAATATTGTTTTCCTAAATTTGACATGAACCGATTTGTTACTAATTGCATAGGCTAAGTCAGGCTCAGTGCAGATCATAACATACATGAGTGATCCCACCGCACTAGCATATGGTACTCGAGATATCAATTTCCTCTCTTCCGGTGATTGTGGAGACTGCTTGGAGGATAATTTGAAGGACCTGCCAAAAGAGTGGTGACTGATCTTTCTTTTTCATGTTGAATCTCTTCAACACTTTGAGAACATAGTTCTCCTGAGATAACCAAAATCTGCTTGTGCTTCTGTCTCAAGTGATCTCCATACCTAAGCTTCTTGACTTCTCTCAAATCTTTCATGTCAAATTTCTTCTTAAACTGAGCTTTAAGTTTCTAAACATGTGTCTTGTTTCTCCCAACAATCAACATATCATCCACATATAACAGCAAATATGTAGGATCATCCTCTACTTGAAATAGACACAAACTTTCATACTCAAATCGGTTGTATTTGACCTTGATCATGAAAGAGTCGAACCATTTGTACCAATGCCTGGGAGACTGCTTAAGTCCATAGAGGGACTCCTTTAGAAAACACACCTTGTTTTTTTTGTCTTCCTAAATGTAACCTTTAGGTTGTTTCATGTATATCTTCTCCTCCAGCTCACTGTGCAGAAACGCTGTTTTAACATCCATCTGCTCTAACTTAGATCAAACTGAGCAACTATCGCCAATAACATCCGAATTGATGTATGCTTGACTACAGGAGAGAAAATCTCATTGTGGTCAATACCTCCTTCTGAGCATATCCTTTGGTAACTAACATTGCCCTATATTGCTCATTGTCCTTCTTGCGAAAGACCTATCTGCAAACCTATTGCCTTGGAGTCCTTTGGAAGATCGACTAACGTTCATGTTTGGTTTCTCTCCAAAGACTCCATCTCTTACTCCATGGCTGTAATCCAATTACCGTGGTCACCTGGCTCGATTGCTTCCCTGAACTGTCAGGTTCTTCTATTTCTGTTACTAATGCGAAAGAGACACGATCTTCATCCCAGCCATACCTTGTTGGTGGTACCGTAACTCTGACTGACCGCCTCAATGGTGTAGGTTGCTCTTGAGTAGCCTCTTGTTTGTCTCCATCTAAATCTAAGAAGTCCTCTTCTGACCTTCAGGCTTTTTAGGGCTATCTGAGAACTCGACCCCATTTTCCTCAGTGTCTGCTACCGAACTGTCTAAAGCTCCACCTTGCGCTTCTCTCCGTCTCTAACTTTTCTCGCAACATTGATCTTCATCAAAGACCACATTTCTGTGGTAAAGGCGCTCGTTTTCTCGGGATCCCTAAGTCTGAAACTCTTGACTCCTTGATGAACCCGATGAAGATAAACTTCTTAAATTTGGATTCCAGTTTGTTTCTTTTCTGACTATCAAGCAAACTATATGCCGGGCAACCAAAAATCTGTAAGGTTGAATAGTCCACAAATCGTCATATCTCCTCTAGAATCTGAAGATCAATAGTTATTGACGGTGACATGCTTACCAGATAACTCGCATAATTCACCGCTTCTGGCCAAAATCCTTCTGACATGTCAGCCTGTAATATGATACTGTGGGCACGCTCTATAAATATCCGATTCATGCACTATGCTACTCCTTTTTGTTCTGGTCGTCTTGAAATACTTAGCTGGTGTTTGATGCCTTTACTTGCTACGTAGTCTTTGATTTTTTGGAGGTGTACTCACCCCCATTATCGGACCTCAAGATTTTCATCTCCCGCCCCATCTGATTTTCCATCAAAGTTTTTCACTCCTTGAACTTTTGAAATACTTCCAATTTCTTCTTCAAGAAGTATAACCAAACTTTCCTTGAAAAATCATCTATAAAAGTAACATAGTGCCTAGAACCTCCAATGGATGCTACTGGCGAAGGCCCCACACATCCGTATGTATGAGATCTAGTAAGTCGTTTGTCTTGTGCTGAGATGTAGAGAAAGCTACTCTATGCTGCCTACTCATAATGCAAAATTTACGAAGATCAAATTTGTAATATTTGATAACTGGTAGACACTCCTTTTGTGTAGGACTTGAAGACCTCGCTCGCTCATGTGTCCAAGACGCATGTGCCAAAGTCTTATAGTATCCTCCTTCTCTGTTGCTGCTTAAGCATAACCAATAATAATGCTTCCTGTTAACTTATACAGGTTTGCTGTTTATTCTCCTTTGAGAATCACCATGGAGCCTTAATAATTTGATTGCTCCATCTGCACCAGAAAACTTATACCTATGAGCTTCCAAAGCTTCCAACGGGGGAAGATTCTTCTTTAAATCCGAAACGTGTCGAACGTTCATGAGGGTTCGAACCTGTCCATCAAACATCCTCATACGGTTTTGTCGATACCAACAATTTTACACCGAGGTCGTTTCCCATCAGAATAGAGCATCCATCATAAGGCTTGTAAGTACTGAATCACTCCCTTTTTGGGCACATGTGATATGTGCACTCGAGTCAAATAACGAAGCATCTGAGTATTTACCTTTCCTAACTCAGCTGTCAAGACATCACATGAATCCTCATATGCTTCTGCGAACAACCCGACTTGATCTGACTTTCCACTAGTACTAGCCCCATCAAAATCTTTGCCGCCTTTCTTCTTCAGCATCTCCTTCTATTTTATAAATTTTTCTTGATATACCCTGCTTTCTTGCAAGAGTAGCAAGAAAAGCTGTTAGAAGCCTCTGGATCCCTTTTGGCTCCTTTACTCTTTGATCTTCCCCTCTAGCTCTTGACAAACAATCCTGAGGCTCCTCGGTAGAATCTGTCTTCTTCATCAGCTTGTTGTTTTTGGAGCATCTGCTTGATATCTTTTAACTCTAAGTTCTCCTTACCATACATGATTGCGGTCGCCAAGTGGTCATAACTTGATGGAGAGAAGAGGAGTAACGAAAGAGCTTTAGTTTTTTTTCGTTAGCTTAACCTCTAGAGCTAACAAGTCACTTAAAAATCTATTAAAAGCATTGAGATGTTGTAAAATCGGCGTACCTTCCTTCATCCAAAGGCGTATAAACTGTTTCTTCATGAAGAGCTTGTTCGACAACTCTTCGTTTAAAGGCTCTCCAGTCTACACCAAAATCAACAGTTGTCTCCTCGTTCATTAAGTTGTAGAGGACCTCATCTGATAGGCACAGTATGGTCGTCGTCTTTGCGCAGAAATTGATGTCCTTCCACTCATATCCCCCATCTTCGATGACTTCTTTTCAATACCAAGTAAGGCCTTGTGTGTGCCATCCTTCACGAGCAACAATGTTACTCGCATCTTCCATAATAGAAAGTTGGACTTCTCATCGAATTGCTCTACCTCGAACTTGATTGTCGTGGTCGTCTTACTAGCCATCGCTCTGATACCAATTGTGATGATCTATCACCGATCAAAAACAGGGGAACACCAAGTCGAAGACTCAGCAGCGAAAGCGGAAACGAAAGCGTAAAAGATCTACCACTAGAAAGCAATCACCACACAACCAAGAAACATAGATTTCACGTGGTTCGGCAATGTGCCTACATCCACGGGGAGGAGGGGAGAAATATTTATTGAAGAAAATATAAGATTTACAATGAGATCTCTCTCACAACTCTCAATGGTGGAATTCTAGAATTCTTTTGAATCTTGACACACTTTCAAAGGCCACCCTTAGGGTTTATATAGGCAGCTGGGATGATCCTACTCCAACACGAACTCAAATTAGTACCTCCTTAGAGAAATAGGAAACCCGTATTCAAATCAAAATAGGAGACAGATCCGTATTAGGAAACTGCCAAAAAACCTGAATTTTCTTCAATGAATATGAGGCGTTCCAAATACTAACAGAGGAAGCGTGCTTCTCATTGCAGGTGAGTTTCGCCGCAAACGATTTCAACACCATGCATTATTTTGATCTCGAGATGATAGAAGGGATCAAATTAAATCGATTACATAGCATACAGAGTAAGATCCATGGATTGGGGCACTTGGATTGTATATCGATCATTACTACTGGTGCTATTTTATGTAAAAGAGCAAAAAAAAAAGGGTTTATTATTGTCTTTTATTAAAAAGCAAAAGTTTAGTGATTTTTTTTGTTCTGAAGCTTGAAGAAGGGATTGTGCTCTCATTTTTGACATGTACTGAGACTGAAATAGGATTTTTTATGAGAACTGTTATCATGACTTTTGTGAGGACTGTGAACATGATCGCAGTCCTATGTCCTAATAAAGAGTTAAAAAAACATGACATTTTTGTGAGGACCGAATCAGAGTCTAATTCCTAATAAAAAACTAAAAAATAAAGCATTTTGTGAGGATGACGATCATGGTCGCATTCTTAATAAAGACTAAAAAAAACAAGACCTTTTATAAAGACTGTGATCATGATCGCAATCCTTAATAAAAAGGATTGCGATCATGATCGCAGTTCTATAAAGACTAAAAAATATGACATTTTTGTGAGGACTGCGATCATGGCTAAAGGCTCAGAAATATGTTTGTGAGAACTGCGATCACGGTTAAATCATTTATATACTAACAGCTCGCATTTCGAAATGGTCTGCTTTTTTCGAAGTGATTACTACAGGGCATTTGCGTCTTTCGCAGCTTAGGAACGCTTCTGCACTCGAACATGTATGCACATGATGGGTTAAAAAGGAGGTGATCTAAGAGAAACAAAATATGCGCATTTGTTTTTCCTAATTACGGTTTAACATAGGTTGTTGTACCAAAATGCGCTTATAAATATCTATTTTTTTATTATACAAATCTGTAAAAAAATAAGTTTAAATATTCACAAGCATAATATCTCATCGGGCTCATTGGGGCACAGACGTTCCAAATCTGGCCCAATTAAGACTGGTGCCAAAAATGTAGGCCCAATCGCGGTTGGAAATTCTAAATGCGAGGCACAAGGCCTGTTGGTTTTAACCGGGCAGGGCTTGGGCCCAATTCTCCGCCCTAATTGGAGATTTGCTAGCGAGCGAAGCGAGGGCCATAACGGATCCGCAAGCGGATCTGCTCCCATTGCCATTTCGTCTGGAGCCCAAAGACCCAATTTCAGAGCACAAACAAAACCCTCTCCTCTCTCCTCTCCATTTACACCCCCATCATCATAGTCGTGCCAGCCCCATCGCTGGCTTCCTCTCTTCTAACGGGTCGGATTCTTCCAACGAGATTACTTCTCTCCCCAACGCAGGTCACTCCCTCTATCACTCTAGGGTTTAACTTTTGCTCCTGGTTCTATTGTTTTGATCTCTTCCCAAAATTGATTTTTTTCTGTGATTGTTAGTTTGTGTAAAGTTTTATAGAATAAGGATTATTTCTAAGCTCTAATAAAAAATGATTAATAAAAGACCACAAGCAGTATTTATAAGCGGTCCATAATCATTACCATTTGAGTCTTCATCAAATTTGGGTTGGCAATCGAACTTGACTCAAAGTATGAAAGCTCATTTGGCATTATAACTAATCTGTGGTTACTTTTTGTGGAGAAAAATAAGATTAGAGGAGAGAAATAAGAAAAATAGAGGAGAGGAGAAAGTGTCGAGAAGCAAAGCAATAAGAATATAACTTACTGAACAGCAAACTTTTATTTTCCCATAGAAGTTGATTCAGAATATCACAGGTCAACATTATGTTTAGAAAAGGATAAGTATACACTGTACCATCTACTGGAAAAGCATATTTGAAAAGGGATGTATTGTTAATGCTGTTCGTAAGTCTGGTTAATGTTCATATTAGTAAACTCTACAGTAACCTCTCACTTCTTGGATCATAAACTTGTCTTAGTCAATACTTTAACTGCAAAGCTGGTATAAATAATATTATCTCATTAAAGATTGATGAAAAGGAGAATTTTTTTTATTTGATATCTCTCACTGGTATAATATGATAAGGTCCAACTAAAAATTGATGAAAAAGAGAAATTGTGATTTGATGTCTCGCTAGATAGTTGTTGCATTATTTTTCTTTAGTGTAAATTGCTCGTTCGACTCCCAACACTTTGGTCGACCATAGAGCAATCTTTTAGCTCCTTTGCTAGTATCATTTTAAACACATAAGACTGTGCCATAAAACATTATTAAACAAACTGAGGAACTGGAGAAGAGCAATGTTACTTGGTACATGGATCACTTTCATATGCGGGATGAAAATGGAACAGAAAACTGTAAGGGCAGCATCCTTCGGATTGCGCAGTTGAAACGAAATACGTTTTCTCGAAACACGGAATGTTTTCAGATTGTGTGTGTGTGTGGTGTGTGTGTGTGTGTGTGTGTGTGTGTGTGTGTGTGTCACGTAAGCACATCACATATCCAATGAAATATTAAATTTTCACATAACATGTAGGCACACTGCACACAAGCTTTCTTTCTCCTTTCAGCCTTAGTATATAAGGTTTTTTTACTTTCTTTACTTTATAACTATATATATTTGATTAGCCATTTTTGCCCATCTGGATCGCAAACTTACCATGATGAGAACACACAATCTAGAACGAAAATCATGAGGATTTGATGAATTCGGTAACTTGAAGGAGAATATGTAAGGCAGGTGATTTGTGACATGTATAATACATGCATTCTCGTCTATATTGGGGGAGGTGGTGGGACCGCCTTATATTAAAGAAAATGAATGTTATGAAGAACATGTTTCTTGATGCAATACATTATCGTTTTGGAGTTGTTGCATGTATAATATAATCACAAGAAACAATATTTATGACCTCAAGAAGATGGTAGTAGCGCGATGGAGCTGATAATGATGATTTCAACTACGGCTATAAGAGGGCAATTATTATAAAAATTACGGAGTGAACGTTCATGTGTGCTGGCGTGATTCTAACGGATTATGGAGTCATTGTGGTGGTCACAACAAGATCAGTGGTGTGTGATGGGATCGATAGTGGGTATCATGATAGGTGAAAAATAAATAGCCACTCCATTTAGTGGAGGGGATATGATTGTGATGGAGGTAGCAAATGAGAGCCACGCGGATATAACAACTAACGTGTATGCATCAAGTGGTGCAATGATAGTTCAAGAGATTTCGGTACTTATGGGTATAGATGATGGTGTGCCAACTAGATATTTGGCAACATAATAAATTGGGTATATGAAGAAAGGGTAGGAAATTAGTGAAGTTGGTTCGACCTCAAAAACTCAGGAATCACAATCCATCAATTCGCATAAGTTCTTTATTTTCTATAAAGGTGGGTATAGCATCTTTGCCCTGCCATAGATGATACCATGCAAGGAATGATACCAGATTATTTGCTAACTTCAGTGGTGTGAGGGGATGTGCTTCCTGATAGTTAGTCTCAGCAAATTAGCAAGAAATGATGATAGGATAAGGATAAGATGAAAAGGATAGTACTTACATGAAGATTGAATCAGATTGGTCTGCCTATCAGTTAATTCTGGAGTGAGTTGAGTTAGACAAGATAGATCCAAGTTTGAATAGGCTTTTGTTGAATGAGATTGTTTTCAAGCAAATCTGATCAGGGAGGATGTGTTATGCTGG